>PVJS01019276.1:0-33882 GCA_004027185.1 Glis glis | reverse complement strand
CAAAAAAAAAAAAAAAAGATCCACTGGATCTCATCAAAATTGAAAATGTAGAGCCGGGGGTGGTGGCGCATGCTTATAATCCCAGTACTTTGGGAGGCAGAGACCAGAGGATTCGGGTTCGCGGCCAGCCTCAGCTCTCTCTCTCTCTCTCTCTCTCTCTCTCTCTCTCTACTTAGTGAGGCCCTCTGCAACTTCGTGAGACCCGGTTTCAAAATAAAGTACAAAAAATAGGGCCGGGGGTGTAGCATGGAGGTAGAACGCCCCTGGGTTCAATCCCCGGTACCGCAAAAAATAAATAAATAAATAAATACATAAATAAATAAATAAATAAATAAATAAATATGTCAGCTGGGTGTGGTGGCACGCACTTGTAATCCCAGTACTTGGGAGGCTGAGACAGGAGGATCGCAGGCTCATGGCCAGCCTCAGCAACTTGTGAGGCTCTCTGCAACTTAGTGAGACCCTGTTTCAAAATAAAGAATAAAAAATAGGGCTGGGGGTGTAGCTCAGAGGTAGAATGTCCCTGGGTTCAATCCAGTACCGCAAAAAAAATTTTTTAATAAAAATAAATATATATGTCAAGCTAGGCATGGTAGTGCATACCTGTAACCCCAATACCAGGGAGGCTGAGACAGAGAATCACAGGTTTGAGGCCAGCCTCAGCAACTTAGCAAGACATTGTTTCAAAATAAAAAATAAAATAGGGCTGAGGGCATAGCTTGGAGGTAGAATGCCTCTGGGTTCAACTTCCAGTACAAAAAAATAAATAATTAATTAAATAAAAAAATATGTATATATAAAATATGTCAAAATTTATCAAAGTGAACATTTTAAATATTTATAATTTATTGTAAGTCAATTATACCTCAACACAGCTGTTAAATAAAAATATTAATAGCACTAAGAGAAACTCAGAACTGGAAACCAATTCATCATCCTCCAAGGCCCAGCTCATCCACCTCCTCTCTCAAGTATTTTCTCAGCTCCAACTACTTCTCAGGCCATAATTGTAGGCATTTTTCATATGTTCCTCTCTGAACTGTGAGATCCATTGAATACAGTGGGAAAAACAAGCAATAACAATGAGTCTAGTCAGTGCACAAGAAAGATATCTTGTGGGTTAAGTGGGTTTTGTTTAGTTTGGTTTGGTACTGGGGGTGGAACCCAGGGGCATTCTACCTCTGAGCTATACCCCCTGATCTATTTTATTTTGAAAATAAAAAGGGTCTCGCTAGGTGGCTGAGGAGGCTAGCCTCCAACCTGTGATCCTCCTGTCTCAGCCTCCCAAGTACTGGGATTACAGGTGTGCGCCTTTTGGGGAGCTGGACTAGAGGCCCCCACGCAGATGGCATTTCTGAAGGAAATGACAAATTTGGTGTAACTGACCTATAAGCAACTTTGCTCACTGGTTGCGAACAACTTGCTTTTAATATATGCATCAGTCTCATGAGTACTGATTACTCAACACTCAGTAGGTTAGAGCACTCAGAGCTGAGGACCGTTCTCTCACCTGGAAGCTCTCCAGCAGGCTCCGATCTACAGGACGCTCTTCACCACTTCCTGGCTTACTTCCCAAACACACTCACCCTGGCTCACGTGCGTACCTTGAAGCTTCCCACCACGCTCATGAGAATGTGCTCATGTGCGCAGCAGCTCAGAGCTCCGCTCAGGAGGTGCCCAGCCTCGAATGCTGGTGCTTGACAAAGGGATAGTTTGAGTCCCACAGGAATCTATCTGTGCCCAAAAGTCACTCCAGGAAGACAGCTGCCCTTCTGCCCCACAGTGTGCATGCAGAGCCAGACATCAGGGCATCCCCCATCACCCTCTGTGCAGGCCTGAGAGTGCCACGTGAGGTGAGGAGATCCAGCACAGAGCTCCCGACAGGGCATCAGCTGACCTGGACTCCAGCCCAGCGCGGCCACCGACTGGACGTGACCTTGAGCAAGACACGTTGCCTCTCTTGGCTTGAGTGTCTTAAAAAGGATCTTCAAAGCTGGGCGTGGTGGTGCATGCTTGTAATCCCAGTACTTGGGAGGCAGAGACCGGAGGATCCGGGTTCAAGGCCAGCCTCAGCTACTTACTGAGGCCCTCCGCAACTTCGTGAGACCCGGTTTCAAAATAAAGGATAAAAAATAGGGCCGGGGGTTAGCTCAGAGGTAGAACGCCCCTGGGTTCAATACCCGGTACCACAAAAAAGGGGGGGCTTCATCTGAATCAGTGGGTTTACCTTTTAAAAAATGGAAGGGCTGCCAGCCTCTTAACTAATTTTTACATAGAACCATAGTTTCTAAGAAAAATTAGAGCTGCTCCAGCTAAATCAGGTATAGAGAGTCAGAGCCCCATTTCTCTGCCTCCTCTGTTTCGTTGCCATCCTCTCCCAGGGGCCCCTGAGACATCCACCTTCCACTCTCCACATTAGATAAGGGTTGGATAGATCCACAATCCATTCCAGATGGAAATCTCGAGTGTACGCCTTCGTTCAACCAACATCCACTGAGCATTTACTGAATGTTGGGCACTGTGCTGGACACCAAAGCAAGGGTGAGGAAAAAGACAGCCAGGGCTCCTGCCCACTTGTACTTACAGTCTGAAAGAGGAGAAGGACAGCAGGTAACTATTTACTCATTTCATAGATATTTGTTGATGCTTACTATCTGCCAAGAATTATTCCAGGCTCTGGGAATTAGCAGTTATTCCAGGCAATAAAGAATATATAAACAATCAAAATATAAGCACAGCTTGTAAATAGTGCTGCTATTTATTTATTTATTTATTTATTACCAGGGATTGAACCCAGGGGCATTCTACCTCCAAGCTATACCCCTAGCCCTTTTCATTTATTTTTTTAATTAATTTATTTTTTTCTGTGTGTGGTACCGGGGATGGAACCTAGGGGCAGTCTACCTCCGAGCTCCACCCCCAGCCCTATGTTTTATTCTTTATTTTGAAACAGGGTCTCACTAAGTTGCAGAGGGCCTCACTAAGTAGCTGAGGCTGGCCGCAAGCCTGTGATCCTCCTGTCTCAGCCTCCCAAGTACTGGGATTACAAGCCCACGCCACCACACCCGGCTTATTGTTATTTTGAAACAGGGTCTTGCTAGGTTTCTGAGGCTGGTCTCGAACCTGCGATCTTCCTATCTCAGCCTCCCAAGTTCTAGGATTATAGGAGTGTGTCACCACACCAAACTTGAAGAGTGCTATTAATAAAGAAAGTAGCCTAGGAAAGGCCAGTGGGAGGTGGGAGAAGTCCTTTGTCAGCATGTGACATCTCTGCTGAGATGTGATGGATAAGAAGAATCTAGAAAAGAGTGTTCCTGACTTGAAGACGATCAAGTGCCCAGGGTTTGGGGTGAGGAAGAGCTCAGCATGCCTCGCTGGATCCAAGTAAGGCTGGCACAGCCAGATTACATTAACAGGGAAAGTGTCATGGGATGGGGCTAGACAGTTACACAAAGACTGAACACACAAGGCTAGTAGTCCACAGTAGGGGGTTTGGAATTCTTTTTCTTAAATCAGTGGGAAGATATTAATGGAATGTATTCAGTGGTATAACACCATCTAATTTGTGTTTGTACAAGATCACTCTGCTCTGGAGAACAAATGGCACACAGTACTTTTTGACAAAAATGGGCAGAATTTTCTTGTGGGTTGGATTTGGAGCTACAAAAATCAAGCACGGCTTCTGGATGGAGCAGCTGGTGGCTGGCAGCGCCCTTTACTGGAGGGCAGGAGGCTCTGGGAGGGAGTCAATTATGATGCAGGGTGATGTCAACCGACAGCTATGACTAAACACAGAAGATGACTCAGAGCCCAAGCCACTGCTTCTGGCCCAGAGCTCAAGACTAAGTCATTCCAGCAGCCTCTGACAGCAGAGCTTACCAGCCTGGCCTCCTGCCTCCCCACCATGGCCCTCCACGCTGGTTTTCATCTCTAATATCTCATTCTTCTCCTCTATTTTCACTCTATCTGCCTCTCCTCCCCCTGCCAGTCTCAGGAAGAGCTTAGATCTTACTCCATTTACTGATTCTCTACCTTTTATAGCAAACTACAGAGAAATGAATGTTGATATTGAAAGTTTGTCAATGAGGTATTTAAATTTTTTGTCCAGACAGTGTAAAAAGAATATCTAAATCCTAACAATTTATAGTGTAGGGGTGGAAAGGTATGAGACCTTTCCTCCTCATCATAAGGATTAGACACTTGTAACAAAAGACAGGATAGCAAGAGAAAAATCATAGCAGATTTATTATATCAAAATTGTACATGACACGGAGCCTTTCAAAGTGAGGACACAGGGAAATCTGTCCATTTTTGTGCTTAGATTCGATGAAGAATAGACAGCTATGTAGAAATGCAATTGGACAAAAAGGGCATGACCTAATGGTGATAGACAGAAGGAGGAAACCCAGCAAGGCCTGTCTGTTCAGATTCTTGCTGGCCTCTCGGTGTGGCATTCCTTCCTCCTGGTATAGGGCAGGACACTTCTGAATGAAGGTCTTATGATCTATCATCAGATGAGGTAGGTCAGAGAATTTCTTCATGGCCGGCTCTTACACAGAAAGACAGGAGAAGAGCCAGACATGGTGGCGAATACCTGCAATCCCAGTACTTGGGAGGCTGAGACAGGAGGATAAAAGGTTCAAAACCAGCCTCAGCAACTTAGTGAGACCCTGTTTCAAAATAAAAATATAAAGGGCTGGGGGTTTAGCTCAGAGGTAGACTGCCCCTGGGTTCAATCCCCAGTATAAAAAGAAAAAAGAAAGGCAGAGGAAGGTTAGAGAAATGTTCCCAGGTTTTGTTTTGTTTTGGTTGTTTCTTTGTTATTGTTTTTTTGTGCTACTGAGGATTGAACTCAGGGGCATTCTACCTCTGACTTATAGCCCCAGTCTTCCTTCCTTCCTTCCTTCCTTCCCTTTCTTCTTTCATTGTGGTACTGGAGATTGAACCCAAGGGTGTTCTATTCCCAAGCTCTACTCCCAGACCTTCTTATTTATTTGTCGTTGTTATTGTTTTGAAACAGGGTCTCACTAGGTTGCTGAGAGTCTTGCAACCCCCAGTAGTAACACGCACACACACACACACACACACACACACACACACACACAATGTATAGGTCACAACCTGGGACACATGACTGACATCTGAAGCAGGGACAGCCTTAGGGGATTGTGCCCTTAACCTTTAGGATCTGACACTAACCTCCGCTGTCAGAATTAAACTGAATTGTAGGATGCCCCACCAGGGTCTGCTGGAGAATTGTTTGTGTATCGGGAAAACTCCCACCACATTTTGGTGGCCAGAAGTGTGCTGAGTGTCAAGAGTATGGTAGAAGTCCATTAGGTGTATTAGTTTTTCCTAATACACCAGCCTACTCATTGCTTCCAGTTGTATCTTTCTAAAGTACAAATGGTTTCTGTACCGCTCAAACTCTCAGTGGTGTCTATTCCCAATCAACTAAAGAGTAAAACCTTTCTACCTGTTTCTCGTGCCCACCCTTCCTCCTGCTTTCCCCCTTCACCACAGGGAGAGCCAGGAAGAGTAACTCTGTCCTCCCTGAGCACACACCTCAAACCGGCTTTTACAACCATTTTTAAGGTCATATGTTGATGCATTGGTAAAGATGCTAATGGAAAAAATTAGAGGAAGCAGCATAAAAGCAAGACCAAGAGACACATAAAGAAAGTGTTCAAAAGGTGATGCCAGGCCGGACATGGTGCTGCACACCTGTAATCCCAGTACTTGGGAGGCTGAGACTGGAGGATCACAGATTCGAAGTCAGCCTCAGCAACTTAGCGAGGCTCTCAGCAACTTAGGGAGACCCTGTTTCCAAATGAAAAATTAAGAAATAGGGCTGAGGGTGTAGCTCGGAGGTAGAATGCCCCTGGGTTCAATCCCCGGCACCACACACACACCAAAAATAAAAGTAAAAAAGGTAGTGCCATTTTATTCCAGGTTCTGGGGGTGTAACTTACATAGAATAAAATCTATGCGTTTTAAGTGCACAATTTGATGATTTTCGTCATCTGTATCATTCTATAACCACTGCTGCAGTCCAGTTGCTTCTCCCTAGAACATCTCCATGTGCCACTTTGCAGGCATCCCTTCCCCCCTCCAGCCTCAAGCAACCTCTGACCTCCTTTTTTGCTCCTTCCAGGGTTTTGAGTGAATTGAATAATATCTCCCAGTCTTTTGTGTTTGACTTCTTTCACTTCTTTTCACATTGACTTGCTTTTGAGGTGCATTATTATTTTGTCCCTTTTTGTTGTTGAAATGGTATTCTATGCTATGAATATACTGCAATTTTTCCCATTCACCAGTTAATAAACATTTGAGCCATTTTCAGTTTTGAGCTATTAAGAATAATGCATTACAGATGTGGTAGTGCACACCTGTAATCCCAGTCCTTGGGAGGCTGAGACAAAGAGGATCGCAGGTTCAAGGCCAGCTTCACTTGAAGGTAGAATGCCCCTGGGTTAAATCCCCAGTCCAAAAAATAAAAAAAAGGAAGAAGAAAAAGATGGATGCAGCTATGAACATTTGTATATACGTCTTTCTATGGACATACATTTTCATTCTCTTGGATAAATAACTAGGGTGGGAATTATGGGTTGTATATGAGTGTATCCACCCCCGACAATGGGGGAAAGCAGTTAGCTGGGGAAGGCCAAAGCCCCAGCCCTACACCAAAAGCTAGAGAAAAGCCCAAATTCTCAGTATCTTCATGGTCCAAGAGCTCTAAATGAACAGTAACATAAGAGTTGGTTGGGGCCATATGTACCTCCTAGGGGCCAGTAGAGGCAACCTCTGTATGTGGAAATCCCACAACCCAGCCCACAAAAGAAAATACTCCCATAAAAGATAACCCCCATGAAGAGGAGCTCCCAGACAAGAAATGTGACACACACGAGCATGTCTAGCTCCAAAAAGACAGCGCGAATCATCCATACCAAAAAAGAAGAGCCCAAAGAGCAATTATTTTGGTGTGTGTGCTGGGGATTGAACCCAGGGGCATTCTACCTCTGAGCTACACCCTAGCCCTATTTTATTATTTTTATTTTGAAACAGGGTCTCACTAGGTTGATGAGAGTCTCACTACTTGCTAAGGCTGTCCTCAAACCTGTGATCCTCCTGTCTCAGCCTCCCAAGTACTGGTATTACAGGCATGTGCCACCACGCCCGACCAAAGAGCAATCTTCAAAGTACTTCATAAATAAATGTAGATTTAATCAGTTGTATGCTTAAATTAATTAAATAATTAACACAGAGATATTGTTTTGCCTTTTTTTCCCCTGCACTTTCTCATATGTGATTTGCTGTTTGTTGGAGATATGCACATTATCTTGAGAAGAATTAGGATTGCTGAACACCATTATAAAGAATGAAGAACCTCTCTGTGTAGTGATATAGCACAATCCACAATCTCCAAAATATATTGTTAGGGGAAAAGCAAAGAGTATAACAGTTTATGTAGTAGAGCACCGTTTGTATAAATAATAATACACACACACATAGATGGAAGTGTGCATGTATAGCTATTTAGTTATATGTTTGTATGCATGAAGAAGTCAACTACTATGCTGAGCGTGAGACGGAGGGAAGGGGGAGGGAATGGGGGTGGGAATTGGAGGAGGGATTGACCAATATGTGCGTGTAATCCTCCTGTCTCAACATTCCAAGTACTGGGATTCTACCACCCTGAAACCCATCAAGATGTATAATTACAATGCACCAATGGAAAAAAAAAGAATGTCTCTGAAGGAGACACAGGAAGCTGGTGCCAGCAGTTGTCCCTGGGAGTAGAGAAGGGTGGCTGAGGAACTGAGTGAGCAGAAAATTCCTTATACTGTAAACTCTTTGGTTTCCTTTCAACATTTTCATCATGTGTATTTATTACATATCCCCAAAATTGAATAAAATAACACAAATAAATATTCACAGCACACAGCAATTTTGCCTCCAGATAAGTTACCTAAAGAAGGCTTACTCATGGATAAAAGGGAGATAATACAACATTCTTTATAAGGGTGAATAACTAAAAACAACCAAAATCAGCCGGGTGTGGTGGCTCATGCTTGTAATCCCAGTTCTTGGGAGGCTGAGACGGAAGGATCCGGGTTGGCGGCCAGCCTCAGCTACTTAGTGAGGCCCTCTGCAACTTAGTGAGACCCGGTTTCAAAATAAAGAATAAAAAATAGGGCTGGGGGTGTAGCTCGGAGGTAGAATGCCCCAGGGTTCAATCCCCAGTACCACAAAATAATAATAATAATAAATAATAAAAACAAGAAACAACCAAAATCTTTATCAATAAGGGAATGAGTCAGGCATGGTGTGGTGAACGCCTATAATCCCAGAACATGGGAGACTGAGAAAGGAGAATTGCAGTTTTGAGGGCAGTCTCAGCAACTTAGTGAGACCTTGTCTCAAAATAAAAAAATTTTAAAAAACATGTTTGAGGTGTAGCTCAGAGATAGAATGCCCCTGGGTTTAATCCCCAGTACCACAAATTTATATATATATATATATATATATATATATATATATGTACATGTATATGTATATATGTATGTATGTATATATGAAATAGCATAAGGCAGTCAGATAGAATAAATAGATCTAGTATAGAGATGTTAAAGGAACTAGATTGATCTATCTGTATCAGCATGGAAAGATTCAAAAACAGGGTGAGTAGAAAAAAAAAGCATAATATAGAATATATGGTTAGCATACGATTTAGTTAAATTTTTATTTATTTATTTATTGTGTGTTTGGAACTGGAGATTGAACCCAGGGGCATTCTACCTTTGAGCTACATCCCCAGTCCTATTTTATTTTTATTTTGAAACGGGATCTCACTAGGTTGATGAGAGTCTCACTATTTGCTGAGGCTGTCCTCGAACCTGCAATCCTCCTGTCTCAACCTTCCAAGTACTGAGATTACAAGCATGTACCACCATACCCAGCAAGTTAAATTTTTAAAACACGCTACATAAAAGTATAAAAATGGGCTAGAAGGATACCAAGCTCACTATGTAACCTACCTGCCTGGTGGGCAAGGTTGGGGTAGGACAGAGGCTTCCTCCATACCTGCAATATTTTATTTCTTCAAAACAATTATCCAAAAAAATACATTAAGCCAATAAAACAAAATGTTAAAATCTTAAGCCAGGTGTGGTGGTGCATACCTATAACCCCAATACTTGGGAGGCTGAAACAGGATGGACGCAGATCGGAAGCCAGCCTCAGCAACCTAGCAAGGCTCTCAGCAACCTAGCAAGACCCTGTTTCCAAATAAGAAGTAAAATCGGGCTGAAGATATAGCTAGGAAGTAAAATGCCTCTGGGTTCAATCCCCAGTACTACCAAAAAAAAGTTAAAATCTTTAGTTCTGAGTGATAGAAATATAAATGTTTGTTGTTTTACTCTTTGTGTTTTCTGTATTTTTAACATTTTTAGAAATTAAAATCAAAGTGAAGTATACTTATCCAGCCAAAGTCCTCCAGATAGATTCTATTATTGGCTTTATAAAGTCAATAAAACAATCAGCCTTGACATTATCAATAAGTATCCCTTTCAGAAATAAAATTTTGTGTTGGAGGTTTTAAAACACTTAGAAATATGGTTCCGCGTGCCATACATCAGATGACGCAACAGGATGGAACCATTGGCACAGAGAATGTGGGGCAGACTCTCCTCGGGCTCCAGCAGGACGCCTGGACACACCCATGGCTCATCCCGGCCCTCGCCCTTCCCAATTCCACTCAGCTCATCCTCCTGAGGAAGCAAGAATAGAGGCGGAGCTTTGTGGACAGCTCTATTAAAACCTGAACCTCCACAGTTACCTGATCACTTCCTCACACCACTTCCAGCATCCTGCCGGGCAAACAGGCACCTCGCCAAAATGATGCCCGGAGGCTTAACCGAGGCCAGACCTGCCACTCCAGAGATCCAGGAGATTGCTGACCAGGTAAGTCCATGCACTTCTGGAAAGAGCTTGATCCAAAATCTCGGTTTAGAGTTTGGTCCTGTGTTAAGGGCACAGGTGGAGATGAAAACCAGAGCACTGGGAAATGTGTGGTTTTGTCCGGGCTTCTGTACAGATAAAGATGGAACACAGCCTTTCAAATTTCAGAAACCTAGAATAACCCCAACACTGTGAGGGTGGCCTTGATCAAGTCACATACCTCATGAGTCTCGGTGTCTCCATTTGTTAAAGAACATTTGTATTGGATCATCTCTAGAGCTTTTACTTAACTGTATGATTCTAAAATTACTATTTGTTACTGACAAAATGTTTCCAATCTCACTAAGTGAAGACAGGTAATGAAAACCTAAAGGTGGTAACAATTTGATGAACTAGACTTTGAATACATTTTAGCAAGGTTTTGTTTGTTTGTTTGTTTGTTTGTTTGTTTGTTTGTTTTTAGATGGGTTGAATGAAGAACAATATTGTGAAGGCAATCAATTACACACTTCCTTTAGACATGCCTAAGAAGACAGTGTTGGAGTCTCTTAGTACTTACAGGATGATTTGATTAATAGAAAAATAATATAAAGCTGGGCGTGGTGGTGCACGCTTGTAATCCCAGTACTTGAGAGGCGGAGACTAGAGGATCCGGGTTCGCAGCCAGCCTCAGCTACTTAGTGAGGCCTCCGCAACTTCGTGAGACCCAATTTCAAAATAAAGGATAAAAAAAAGGGCCGGGGGTATAGCTCGGAGGTAGAATGCCCCTGGGTTCAATCCCCAGTACCACCAAAAAAAAAAAAAAAAAGGAAAAGTAATATAGCCTATGGTGATTCTAGGATGCTATAGACCACCAAATTAATTATGGTAAAAATAGAACTCTAAATGTTTTTAGCAGATTGATACTTTTTTCTAAGTGATGTTTGATTAGGTTTCACCTATATAATAAATTTTGATTGTATTGCATATTTTATGAAAGCAAAATACACATAAATTATGATATAGGTTTGTAATTTGTCTCATTTTTTTTCTCCTTCTTTTTCTTCTTTTTTTTTGTACTGGGGATTGAACCCAGGGGTATTTTACCCCCAAGTTACACCCCCAGCCCTTTATTTATTTACTTACTTTGGTACTGGGGATTGCACCCAGAGGCATTCTACCTCCAAGCTACAGCCCCCTCAACCTATTTGTGTGTGTGTGTGGTACTGGGGATTGAACCCAGGGGCATTTTATCTCCAAGCTACATTCCCAGCCCTATTTTATTTTGATTTTGAAACAGGGTCTCACTAGGTTGATGAGAGTCTTACTACTTGCTGAGGCTGTCCTCGAACCTGTGATCCTCCTGTCTCAGCTTCCCAAGTACTAGGATTACAGGCATGCACCACCACGCCCGGTTTTTTTTTTTTTTTTTAAGCAGGATCTTGCTAGTTTGCTGAGAGTCTTGCTAAGTTGCTGAGGTTGGTCTCGAAACTGTGATCCTCCTGTCTCAGCCTCTCAAATACTGGGATTACAGGCATGCGATGCCATAACCAGCCTATTGCTTCATTTTCTTATATCATTAATTCTTGTTTTGTTTTTGTTTGTTTGTTTTCTCTCTGAAATGTTATTCTATGAAACTGTTTGGCAAACAGGTCTGCTTTTTGTGCGTATGGAAGAGATGTGATCCTTTATTTTTAGGGCACTAAACGCTCTGGGAGGGACTGCTGTCTTCAATTCTAACACTTATTCTTTAGGGCTAAATATTTTTCTTTCAGAGTTTGTTTTAATAAATACCCTGGAGCTTTTTATTCTTGAGGGAGATGATATTAAGTAATTACTACCTTCATGTGAGTCCTCCTATCAGATCTGTGTTCTCAAGTTTGAATGTGCACATGAGTGGCCTGTGGGTCTTCATAAAATGCAGAGTCTGACTCAGGAGGCCTGGGTGGGCCTGGGATTCGGCATTTCTCCCGGGCTCCCAGGCACTGCTGCTACCCATGACCTCGCTTGCCCACAGGACCAGGGGTTATGGTGTCCTCTCAGGTCTATGGGAGTTGAGGCTTTAAAAATAATGTACCAACGCCAGGCATGGTGGTCCACACTTATAATCCCAGTACTTGGGAGGCTGAGACAGGAGGATCACAGGTTCACGGCCAGCCTCAGCAACTTGGTGACGCCCTCCCTCCACAACTTAGTGAGAACCTGTTTCAAAATAAAAGAATAAAATAGGGCTGTGGCTGTAGCTCAGAGGTAGAATGCCCATGGGTTCCAAACAAATAAAAAAAGGTACCAAAGTAAAAGTTCTTAATTTCATTTAGAAGAAGGTAACACCTCTTGCCCCATCAATCTCAGAGCTGTAAGTACTAAACTGAAATAATATGCATAAAAATGTCTCAGAAATGAAAAAGAAATCTGCATAGGAGAGGCTTCATAATTGTTTACTTTGAATTTTTTCCTGAAAAACCCCCCTGAGACTCTCCAGGAACCAGAGTGTAGAAGGATAGGGAGCAACAGAGAATTGAAAACTAGGAGATAGAGAACATTTCAACGTTTCTTAAAAAGCCTATCCCCTGGTTAGCTAGAATAATTTTATTTTTTAATTTCTTTGTGTGGGTACCAGCGATCCTCCTGCCTCAACCTCCTGAGTAGCTGGGATTACAGGTATGCACCACCATGCACAGCTAGAATAATTTTTTAAAATAAGAAGCTACCAGACATCGTTCATAACACTATCTGTGAGCCCTACCTTAAATTATAAAAACTAATTTTAAAGTGTGTTTCTTGCTGCCTACATCAGGCTCCAATTTTGTCAGAGAGGGAGAATGTGACAGGTATTAACAATGCCACTTCACCCCAGAATGGTGCTTTGCAGTTTTAAAAGCCTTGACCTCCATTTGACCTCTCATTTGATCTTCATAACCCTAGGTCAGGAAGAGAGGGCATTATGTCCAATTTTCAGATGATGAAACCAAGATTCAAGTGGTTAAGTGTCACATGGTTAAGAAATTGGCCTACCTCCAGACTTGTGACTGCCTGCCCTTTCCACCACACAACGTCAGCACAGAGAGAAGCTTTGTGAGGTGCAGAAAATACACTGAGGGGTAAAAGTGTGGCGGACTTGCCTTCTCTGCACAGACCCTGGCCTCACATTTAAATTGCTATGAGAAACGCACTTAAAGTATCATGGTAGGTACATTCCTTGAATATCTCCTAGGTCTAGCATTGTGCTATTTAAAAAGCCCAGATGGCCCCTGCCCTTAAGGAGTTAAGAGTATAGTTGGAGAAGTCAAGATATCTAGAACAACCTGGGCATGGTGGTGCACACCTATAATCCCAGTACTTGGGAGGCTGAGACAGGAAGATTGCAAGTTTGAGGCCAAACTCAGCAACTTAGTGAGACCCTCAGCAACTTAGCGAGATCCTGTTTCAAAGTAAAAATAAAATGGGGCTGGGGGTATAGCTCGGAGGTAGAATGCCACTGGGTTCAATAACCAGTACCCCCCTCCAAAAAAAAAAAAGATATCCAGAACATAATATAAAGCAATCACAGGTTTGAGACCAGAAAGGACATTAGAGACTGCTTGTCAACTCTCCTTACTTTCAGATAAATAATCACTGTGTGGTGCTTCAGCTGTCCAGCTGTTAAACCCCAGTTATCACTTATCTGCCCTCTCTCAAAGGAGACAGCCTGAAGGGAGATTCCCAGTTAAGTGTTGGAGAGCAGAGGAGTAGTCAGAAAACTCTGTAGTTTAGGAAGCACTTTCACATCAATTATACTAATTATTCCCCTACAAACAACCCCAAGAGGCAGATGTTATGGAAAGCACTTAATAAGTGAGTAAATTGAACCAACTCCTCCGAGATTATAGAATTGGTGAAGCTCTCATGCAGGGCTAGGCACATGGAGAGGTGTTGGTAATCACACACCTAGTGTGATTTGAGGGGGTCCCAAGGAAGATGATCAGTACCTGCATGTATTTGTAGTTTTATTCCTTTAATTATTGATTGTGTTTCAATTTTTGTTAAAATGCAAATATTCTTAGCCAAGCGTGGTAGCGTATGCCTGTAAACCTAGTACCTGGGAGGCTAACACAGGAGGATTACAAGTTCGAGGCTAGCCTCTGCAACTTAGCAAGACCCTGTTTCGAAATAAGAAATAAAAAGAGCTGGGGGTGCAGCTCATTGGTAGAAGGCCCTGGAGTTCAATCCCCAGTACTGCAATAAATAAATAAATAAATAAATAAATAAATAAAATATTTTTAAAAGTAAGTATTCTTAGAAGAGTTGTAGATTATCCGGCTTCTCTCTCCTCATCAGAGAGCTCCTTAGTGGAGTGTCCAGCGAAGGAAGAGTCCCATCAGGGAGGGAGAGAAAGACGGAGAAGGGGAGGGTCATCACATAGAGAGGGGAAGTTATCACAGAAGTGTGACACCTGCATGCTCCAGGGATTTGACACCAAAGTGAAAGAGGAATGTTGGGTGAAGTTAGAAAGAAAAGTCAAACAAAGGGTTTAAAACTGAGAAGACTTGAACACTTTTGAAGGCAGAAGAAAAGGGACCAGAGACCAACAGCATCATTGTGGTATCATGTACTAAACGATGCTCAAAGCACGAGGGTCAGAGGGAGGAAGAAGCCCTCTCCTCCAAGATTCTCCTTGTGAGGTGAGAGTCATTGTGATACCTGTTCTACTACTTCGGGAGACAGGTAATCACAAAGGAAAACAACCATGGTCTGCTCATTCCGAACATATCGATTATGTACCCAGCACTATGTGAATTGCTATAGGGGGAAGGAGGATACAGTGGTCCCATCCCTTGGGAAATTTACAAAGTGGATCGGAGGCAAGAGAGACACATAATAAAACAAAGAACCAGACGTGGCCCCATTCATCATGTGTGTAATGAAGGACCCAATAAATGGATGACTCCAATCACAAAAGTCTCCAAGTTGTTGCTGATCCTTAAATCATATGTAAATTATGATTTAATTACCTTAGATCATATGTAAAAACTACTGGATGAGAATTCTGAGTATGTTTATGCAAAGGAAAGAAATGTTATTTTAATAACTATTTTTAGAAAGAAGGGCTATAATTATACATGCAAATGTGCATGCACACCATACACCCACACCCACACACACCCTTGTCACACACCTGATTGCTGAATACCATTCCTGGCAAACACACAGAACATGATTTTTGTGGTCCAGGCCACCACACAAACACTCATCTGCACACCACCCCAGGCACACCCTGGAGTGGAGCGTGTCATGGTTCTCACTCACCCATCCACAACGTTACGCTCCCCCACCCCACCTCAGCCTCCTCATCAGTCACCTCTCCACTGCTCCAAACCTGAAGAACCTGCCGCTCAGCCTCCCCGGAACCCTCCGGCGCTTCCCTCCCATCTGCATTGGAACATGCCTGGGCCCACTCGGCCGCTCACCCGGGATGGGTGGATTTACACAGTCCTCCACCCCTGATTTCCATGATCCTGGGAGCCCCTGGCATTCTAATCTTCAATTAGAGATCACTCCCACTGCCCCCACATCCTCCTCGGGTTCTTCCCCAGGATGGGAGAACTCTGCTGAAGGAAGAGGCGGCACAGGAAACCACCCATCATGACTCTGAATTCATGCTGGACCACCGCACCAGGACCCTTGGCTACCAGAACATCCCTTCAGTCATATTGGTTGTTCCTTTTTTAGAAACCTGTACTCCTCTCTCCTTGGTTTCTCAATCCCTCCTGTCCCCCATAGTCCCTCCAACAGGATGCCTCGGTTCCTACTCTTAGAAAACTACAGGCATCTGGTGAGGAAAATGCCCGAGGTACGTTTCCCCGCTAGGTCTCATTCCTCCCTCTAGTCTTAGAATCACCCTCCTTTCTCCAGCCAGGCCCCCCTTTCTAAGCCAGCTGACTTCCGTTCTCGCTTCCTGGGTGCCTTGCCTCCTATCTCCTCCTGGCTTCAAACCATATCAGATGACAAATGTCCACAAGACATGTCCTACCAACCCAACCATTTTTCAACACTTCTGCCCCAATTCTCCTTTCTTCATTTGTAAGATTTCCCAAAATATGGCCTATCCATGTTGCCACCATCATCTTCTATTCTTTCTTTCCTAAATTATGGATAGCCAAGTGTTTCTGAAGAATGATTACAGATTAGGGGAAATGCCTGGATGTTGGGTGCCACGTGACTCAAATCTTCAGATCCTAGAAAACTAACAACTCATTAAGATTCATGCTTTGCCGCAAAAGAAAGGCTTGAACAATGCTGGAGCAAATCTATTCTACCAAATGCTCCTCCCTCATAGTCTCCTTCTTTTGACTGGGGACCAAGTGACAAACCCACATTGTTCCCTCCAGCATCTTGGCCACCGCCGCACATGGCAGGCTGAAGAAAGAGAATACCAATTGGGTTTGGCACAGGGCTGGCTGGTCACAGCAGGCTCCTGACTGCCATTCCAAGCGGGCTTTCATCCTCCTGGGGCCCGCCCTCGGGGTCTTTCAGCACTAAGTCACCTTCTGAACCCTAAGGCTGCACCGACTGAAGGTTGGCTGACTATTTGCCTTTTCCCTACTCCCCAGCTCACATCTCATCCGCCAGGTCCACAGCACCTAACATCAAACAATGGAAAGCAGGAGTCTGACAGGTGCCAGCTCACTAAAGCAACTCAACCAGAACACGTGAAACCAGCACTCTCGTGAGAAAAGGAAAACATTCTGGACTTGTGGTCTGCACAGATATTATGGAAAGGTTACAAATTTGGATCTATTCAGAGGCCACCTAGAAATGACAATTTATGATAAGCCAGATATGGTGGTACACAACTGTAATCCCAGTACTTGGGAGGCTGAGACAGGAGGATCACAGGTTTATGGTCAGCCTCAGCAACTTAGTGAGACCCTGTTTCAAAATAAAGAATAAAATAGGGCTGTGGGTGTAGCTTGTAGGTAGAATGCCCCTGGGTTCCATCCCCAGTACCACAAAGAATAAACTAAACTAAAATAAAAATAGGGTTGGGGTATAGCTCAGAGGAAGAATGCCTCTGGGTTTAGTTCTTAGTGCCAAAATAATAATAACAGTAATAGAATAAATTTAAAAATTAAAAAACTTATGATACATGCTTTAAAAAGATCAATCACACACTGTTCAAATTATTACGTTTTTAAGCCTCACTGCACCAGATTTTGCTGAGGTGTTTTTATATACGTTTTGAGTATGTGAATTAGGGTTTATTTGAAGGGAAATGTGTTTCCCAGTGCTATGCTCTGTAGAATATTTAAGAGTGCATCAAGGGTGGATTATAATTTATAAAAACAGCTCACCCAGTTCAATCCCTTCCCTTTCCTACAAGAACTGAAGAGAAGTAATGTGATTCTTTTTTTTTTTTTTTTTTTGCGGTACCAGGGATTGAACCCAGGGGCATTCTACCTCTGAGCTACACCCCCCGGCCCTATTTTTTATCCTTTATTTTGAAACCGGGTCTCACAAAGTTGCGGAGGGCCTCACTAAGTAGCTGAGGCTGGCCGGGAACCTGGATCCTCCAGTCTCTGCCTCCCAAGTACTGGGATTACAAG
The DNA here is from genome assembly GCA_004027185.1 of Glis glis. Taxonomy (NCBI): domain Eukaryota; kingdom Metazoa; phylum Chordata; class Mammalia; order Rodentia; family Gliridae; genus Glis; species Glis glis. The sequence continues at coordinate 16,360 of PVJS01019276.1, read as the reverse complement.
CATGCACCACCATGCCCAGCTTGAAGTAATGTGATTCTAAAGCCAGGCGTGGTGATGCACGACCATAATCCTGGTACTTGGGAGGTTGAGACAGGAAGATCGCAGGTTCAAGGACAGCCTCAGCAAGTAATGAGACGCTCAACCTAGCAAGCCCCTGTTTCAAAATAAAAATAAAATAGGGCTGGGGGGTGTAGCTAAGAGGTAGAATCCCCTGGGTTCAATCCATAGTACCACAAAAAAAAAGTAATGTGATCCTAGCATTCTCTAAGGAAGCTGTCAGATTTGGGTTTCTCTTTGAGATTAAGGCATAAATATTCCTGATATCAGTGGTCTGGGTAGCATCTACATGAACAGGCATAAATACTTTGGTTATAAGAGAAAGGATGCCTGGCTCTCTCTGAGGGCATGGTAAATTCTTGTTCATGTTCAGATGAAAATAATAGGTAAGGAAAAGTGTAGGATATTTCATGAAGGAATCTCCTCTGCTTTGTAGTTATTGCTGCTGTAATTACGGCAGGCAGCAGCTACAGTGACGTGGGTTTTTTTTATTTTAAAGCTAGCCTCTATATTTGTTCAATAAGTTATGTTAGTTAATGACAATCCCTCAGGGAAAAAAAATGACCCAAAGACTGAGAAGCAGAAGAACCAGGGCTCAGAAACTTAGGTTTTCATCAGGCAAGGGCTTGCCTGATGAAAATTGCTGAGACTGACTGCGAACCTGGATCCTCCTGTCTCAGCCTCCCAAGTACTGGGATTAGTAGCATGCACCACCATGCCTGGCTATGAATAATAATTTTTCAGGCTTGAATTTTTTCAAGCCATGCTCTCCTCAAAGCTTCAGGTTCCTTCCTTGTAAAATGAGGTTAAATAGATCAGCTTAGGGTTAGTGGAGAGAGAAGCCCTTTCCAACTCAGTTCCTAACTGGATGGGTACCCAGGGTTGCCCACTCCTCCTTTGGCAGCTCAAAAGGGTCAGGACAGGGGGAGCCGAAGGCAGCAGCCCCTTTCCTCATAGCTTCTCAGTTGGCTGATTCTCTCTCCTGCCCTCTACCTCATGCCATCCCTGTTCTTTCTCTCTCACTATTTGTCTTCTCCCTTTCTCCCCTTCAGGGCTTCATTTTCCACTCAACAAATCCTCTTCTTCTCACCTATTCTGAAGGCCACAGGAGGAATGGGTGGAGGTCCATAGAGTGTTTGGCCCTTCAAAAGTGATTTGAGATCTGGGCATGATGTTGCATGCCTGTAATCCCAGTACTTAGGAGGCTGAGACAGGCGGATTGAAGGTTTAAGACCAGCCTCAGCAACTTAGTGAGACTCTCAGCAACCTAGAGACACCCCATTTCAGAATAAAAAGGGGAACTGAGGGTATAGCTCAGAGGTAGAATGCCCCTGGGTTCATTCCCCAGTACTACTACTACTACTACTAATACTACTAATACTACTACTACTACTACTACTACTAACAACAATAATAATAATAATAATAATAAGTGGTACGAGAACTCAGTCTGCAAATGTCTATGTTTTGGAAAACAGTTCTAGTAGATGAACTGAGAAACCAACAGAAAAGGATTCAAACCTCTGCCCACTGGTGGCAAGGACAGGACGGCCTCAGGAGAATCCTAGATCCCCTGGAGCCTATTGAAGCTGGATGCACATAAAATGCTGTAGTGAAGGCACTGAGGCAACTTTTCAATAAACAAGGTGTTTGGAACACACAGAATTTGCAGAATTAGTTCCTTCTCCCATGGCGGGGAGGGGGGTGAATTCACTATTATAAAGACAGCAGGCCAGGCATAGTGGCATACACCTATAATCCCAGTACTTGGGGTGCTAAGACAGGGGTATCACAGGTTTGAGGCCAGCCTCAGCAATTTAGCAAGACCCTCAGTAACTTAGTGAGACCTTGTTTCAAAATAAAAACTGAAAAAGGGCTTGGAGTGTGGCTCAGAGGTAGAATGGCTCAGGCAGTAGCAACAGCAGAAACTGTGCGGGCAGGCTTTGGCCCAAACCAGGCAGGCTGGTGGGAGATCTGTACGAGGAACAGTTAGACCTCCCATTTCTTCCCTTCACCATCCTCCACCCCGGGACACAAGCTGCCACCCCTCTGCCCTGGCAGAAGACCAGAGCTCTGCTCTTAATGGAAACGGAGTCACAGGTCACAGCAGACTCTAGGACTCTAGCATTTCAGGCTCAGCTGAGACTAGGAAGGAAGGATCAGTACTGGAAACCAGGGATCAGCAAAAGCTTACATGTTAAATTTGAGTCTCTAGCTCCCTTCTCATGCCTAGTTAGTCAATGCAAGCATTAAAGCTTATACGCCCGGTGGTAGGAAGACCAGTGGCTCTCCCGCCATGCTCATATTTTAACCCAGGAACCTGTGAACACAGGTGAATGGGACTTTGCAGAACCGATTAGGCTAAGATGGGGAAACTGTCTTGAATTATCTGAGTGAGCCCGATGGAATCAAAGGGTCTTTATAAGAACTGTACACAAATCCTGTACTCTGATTTGTAAATGTCTTTTTCACAGGGGTACAGATAAGCAATTCTGAAATTATTTTATGTCTATATCAGATGAACAAATAAGTAAATAAATTGTGAATAATGAAAGCCAATCTTCTTTCTTAGTGTTTGAGAAAGGTGTTACAAATAAGGAAAGGGGCGAAGCTATATGTGTCCTGTGGAGCTGGATTTTAATCAGAGGAAAATATACAGTTGGCCCTCTGTGTCTGTGGATTCTTTTTGTGTGTGTGTGTGTGGTACTGGGGATTGAACACAGGGGCATTCTACCTCTGAGCTCCACCCTCAGCCCTATTTTATTTCTTTATTTGGAAACAGGGTCTCACTAATTTGCGGAGGTCCTCACTAAGTAGCTGAGGCTGGCCGTGAACCCGGATCCTCCTGTCTCAGCCTTCCAAGTACTGGGATTACAAGCGTGCGCCACCATGCCTGGCTTGTGGATTCTTTTTTTTTTTTTTTTTTTTTTTTGCAGTACCGGGGATTGAACGCAGGGGCGTTCTACCTCCGCGCTACGCCCCCGGCCCTATTTTTTATACTTTATTTTTGAAACCAGGTCTCACGAAGTTGCGGAGGGCCTCACTAAGGAGAGAGACAGAGATTCTTAATCTATGGATTCAACCCAGTGTGGATCGAAAGTATTCTTTAAAAATTGCCTCTGTACTGAACATGCACAGACTTTTTTCCTTGTCATTCCCCCCTAAACAATATAGTATAACAACTATTTACATTGTATTAATTATACTAAGTAATCTAGAGATGATTTGAAGTATACAGGAGGATGTGCACAGGTTATATGCAAATACTACTCCATTTTATCATAAGGGACTTGAGGATCTGAGGAGTGTGGTATCCACAGAGGATTCTGGAGCCAATCCCCCATAGATACCAAGTGATGACTATATATATATTCGTAATCCTAGATCATGTTGTAATGTCAGAAAGTAATGAAGTGTCCGGGTGTGGTGGTGCACACTTGTAATCCCAGTACTTGGGAGGTGGAGACAGGAGGATCACAGGTTCGTGGCCAGCCTCAACTACTTAGTGAGGCCCTCTGCAACTTAGTGAGACCCTGTTTCAAAATAAAGAATAAAAAATAGGGCTGGGGGTGTAGCTCAGAGGTAGAATGCCCCTGGACTCAATCCCCAGTACTGAAAAAAAAAAGAAATAAAAGAAAGTAAGGAAGTGATCACAAAAGGACGGATCCATGCTAAAAGGACACCAGCTCGAAGGAGCTCCCAGCAGCCAAATCTAAGACAATTTAGGCAAAAAACAAATAGTAATGAATTATAACCTATAGAATAAAAGAAATATCCCTGAATTATATTAATATAAACAAAAACTTGAATAATTGAATAGAAGAGAAAGGACAAATCTTCCTTATAGTAGAATTCCAATTAAAATAAATACAAAGAATATGATACAAAAATTTAAAAATCACAGTTTGGCAAATGCCACAGTGATAATTGTGATAGGCAAGAACCGTCAAAAGATGCTAAAATTAGTGGATGAAAGTATGATGAGAAATCAGATAGCTGCATGGTCCAAGCATGTCTCCTCACAAGATTTATATTAATTACAAAGGGGAAAAATAGTAACTTTACAGTGGGAAAACCTGGCAGACATTCTAAGTGATCAAAAGTAATACCAGAATTAGAAAAGTGTGTAACTATGGGATACACTAGGAGCACACCTATTTGTGCTATCCCTACCACAAATGTACAATACTAACATAAGAGAAGGTCAGACAAACCCAATCAACAGTCCAGTATTCTTCAAATGTCAAGGTCAGAAACTACAAAGAAAGATGGAGGTATTAAGTCACAGTGGAGGAGACTAAAGAGATCTGATGACCAAATGTAATGTGGGATCCTGGAGGGGACCCTGAAGCAGAAAAGGGTCATTTGGGGGAAAATTGGCAAGATCCTAATAAGGTTTATAGACTGCTTAATAGTACGATACCATGTTAATTTGCTGGTTTTGATGATTATACTATGGATATATAAAATGGTAACATTAGGGGAAACTGAATGCTATAAAGGAATTCAGTATAGTATTTTTGCAACTCTGTGAAATTATTTTAAAACATTTAAAAAAATAAGTAGTAAGCCAGGCATGGTGGCACACACTTGTAATCCCAGTACTTGGGAGGCTGAGACACGAGGATCACAGGTTCGCAGCCAGCTTCAGCTACTTAGTGAGGCCCTCCACAACTTAGTGAGACCCTGTTTCAAAATAAAGAATTAAAACTAGGGCTGAGGGTGTAGCTTGGAGGCAGGATGCCCCGGGTTCAATCCCAAGTACCGCCAAAAAAATAGTAAGTAGTAATTATTGCTCTCTTTTTTTTATTTATTAATAAAAGACATGTGTAACCGTCAGAGATTTGCCAGTCAAAATATTACTCTATTGTATTATGGCACTGTCTTGCTGTTAATTCAGCCTAAAGCAACAGAACTTGATGTTTTAACCTGCATAATCTTCTAAAGATAGGTGTTTTCTGTTGAAATATGGGGAACAGGTCACAGATCTCATGGCCATCTGTGAGTACTTTTAGAAGCATGAGCTTCCAAGATTTGTAAATCACATAAACTGAGTCCAATATAGCATGAATAATTTTTTTCTGTTTTCTCTTTTTAAGATTAAACCACAGCTTGAAGAACAAACAAATGCGACTTATGAAGAATTCAAAGCTATTGAGTATAAAACTCAAGTAGTTGCTGGAACAAATTACTACATTAAGGTCAGAGCTCAACATTCACTTTAGCACTCAAAGATATTTTATTTCTCATTTAATGTAATGTTTCTTGCTTCCCCTACCATATATTTTGTTCCTTCTGGTTGTTCTAAATTAAGTTGCCTAGCATGATACCTTCCAAGTGGTTGACCTTCAAATCTGCCAGATGATGTTATATTTATACTATTTTTTCTTGTGAATTTACCTTTCTTATATTGATTCTTAATTTCTGGAAATTGCACAGAATGGGCCGGGTGTGGTGGTGCATGCCTGTAATTCCAGTTCTTGGGAGGCTGAGACAGGATGGTCACAGGTTCGAGGCCAGCCTCAGCAACTTAGTAAGTCCCTCAGCAATTTAGTGAGACCCTGTTTCAAAATTTAAAAAGGGCTGGGGGTGCAGCTCAGAGGTAGAATGCCCCTGGGTTCAAGCCCTAGTACCATAAAACAAAACAAAACAAGAAAACTTTATGCTCTGATAGTATTGGCTGAGGCACTCTATCTCTGGAAGAACCTAGTCTAAGCAGGATTAAGGCAGAAGTTTATACAGCAGAAAACCCTGAATAAACGTAAAAACTAAAAAAAAAAATGTACAGAAAGACATTTCTCTGTGTGTGTGTGTGGGGGTGTGGTACTGGGGATTAAACCCAGGAGCATTCTACCTCTGAACTACACCCCATCCCCTTTTGTTTTTTGTTTTTGAAACAGGGTCTCGCTAGGTTGCTGAGAGTCTCCCTACATTGCAGAGGCTGACCTTAAACCTGCAATCCTCCTGTCTCAGCCTCACAAGTACTGGAATTACAGGTGTGCATCACCATGCCTGGCTACAGAAAGACCTTTCATAATAGTTCAGGGCCTGCTTGATTTGTGGCTGTGGCTGCTTGTACGGTGGGAGGGTATGGGCTGGACCAGATGGTATCATGAAGTTTATTCACCTAAATCTTTATGATTCTGTGTCCAAATTAAATGGATTCAAAAATTTAAACTACTTTTTCCCTTTAACTAAGTATTTTGATTAATACAGTTTAAATAATTATTTTTGCAACTCAAGTTGATCCAACTTATAACATTCTAGGTACAGTTTAAAGCAGTGTATTTAAAATATTTAAAAATTTTATGTTATAGCTATATCAAAAAATTAAGTGACATACTGACCCAGTTCTAATGGAAGAAACTACTTTTTTTTTTTTTTTTTTTTGCGGTACCGGGGATTGAACACAGGGGCATTCTACCTCCGCACTACGCCCCCGGCCCTATTTTTTATACCTTATTTTTGAAACCGGGTCTCACAAAGTTGCGGAGGGCCTCACTAAGTAGACAGAGAGAGAGAGAGAGAGACAGGGAGAGAGAGAGAGAGAGAGAGAGAGAGCTGAGGCTGGCCGTGAACCCGGATCCTCCGGTCTCCACCTCCCAAAGTACTGGGATTACAAGCGTGCGCCACCACGCCCGGCAAGAAACTACTTTTGATGTTAGCAAGAGAGAACCAATTCAACAAGCCAACCAAGGATATATGTAGGAGCCATTCTTGTCCTTATGTAAGAAAAAGATGACAATTCTGAGATAAAGAATCAAATAACAGGGATATGGGTATAGCTCAGTGGTAGAGCACTTGCCCAGCATGCCTGAGGCCCAGGGTTCAATCCCCAGCATAATGATGATGATGATGATGATAATAATAATAATAACAACAACAGACATTCATTACTCTTCACTTAACCATTTGACCAGAATACATTATGGTTTATTTCTCTTTAACAAATAATTAACTACTTAAGATATAAAAAATTTTAAATATTTTTGGCAAATAATAAAATAAGTGGAGCTAACCAGCTCAGCATGAGAAAATGACAATACTGGGTTATGTAGGTGAACCAGCTCAGTACTAACAAATTTGGGTTCCTGGTATATCCTGTGTCCAGGAAAGACACATGAATGAGATATTGCCATGTCCTCAGAAAGCACGGCATCCTTTCCTCCTTTCTGAATCTTTCTTCACCACTGGAAAAGAAAATTCTCCAGTTAAAAATGATTTTGTAGCCAGGCGTGGTGGTGCACACTTGTAATCCCAATACTTGGGAGGCTGAGACAGGAGGATTGCAGATTCGCAGCCAGCCTCAGCAATTTAGTGAGATCTTGTTTCAAATAAAAAATAAAATAGGGCCAGGGGTGTAGCTCAGAGGTAGAATGCCCCTGGGTTGCATCACCAGTACCACAAAAAAAAAGAAAAGATTTTGTTCAAAACTTCCCATCATTTTAATAATTTATGATTAATCCAAATGTTTAAATTTAACATATTAACTCCTTCACACATTTCTTTAAAAGCTCATCAGAAAAGAGCTCAAAAGTTTCCTCCTTGACCACTCTGCTTCCCTGTTCTATTCGCGGTTCCCTCTTTTACCTCCTGCAGTCTGGCTTTGATTCCTTTGCACAGAGCCACTGATTTAAGGTCTTGCTAGTGCTGCAATGGTCGCTCTGTGTCTTGAGGCAGAGTGGTGGAATGGAAGGAGCGCAGGCTTTGGTGTCAGACCTCCGGGGTTTGAACCTTTGTTCCACTTGTTCTGCAAGTCTAAACCTGTGTGATCAAAGGTCCTCCTGCTCTCAGCCTTAATCCCCAAAACCTGCATGATGGGGATAAGAACCTCTGAGCACTTATGGGCAGGGTTCTGAGAGCCGGGCATGTCCCATCTCATTTAATCCTCACTAACAATCTAAGAGATAAGTATAAGCCACTTCTACTGTACTACTTGAGTATAAATCTCTGATGAGAAAAGCGAGGCCTGGCTAAGTGAAGTAACTAACAGGCCACACAACTGTCAGAGCAGAGCCAGGATCTGGACCCGGAGCCCTAGGGTGCTGCCTCTAATAAAGTTTGCAAAGATTGATGTCCCGGTCCAAGTACAAAATAAGTGCTATTACAAAGTTAGGCTATAGAGTGAAAAGAACATAGGTGTTGGAATCTAACAGATGTGGGTTTGAATTTGGGCTCTGCTGTTTACTCAGTAAAAGATTTATGGAAAATTACTTAGACTCTCTTTATTTATTTATTTATTTATTTAGTCCTGGGAACTGAACCCAGGGCATTCTACCTCTAAACTATACCCCCAGTACTCTTTATATTTTTTGTTTTTGAAACGGGGTCTCGCTAGGTTGCTGAGGGTGTCCTTGTACCTGCAATCCTCCTATCCCAGCCTCCCAAGTACTAGGATTACAGGTGTGCTTAATCTCTCTTAATCTGCTTCTGCATATGTAAAATTGATATTGTTCCACCTTTCTCCAGGTATATAAAATGCTTATACTGTCATAGTGTCATAGTAACTTTTTTTTTTTTTTGCGGTACCCGGGATTGAACGCAGGGGTGTTCTACCTCCGCGCTACGCCCCCGGCCCTATTTTTTATGCTTTGTTTTGAAACCGGGTCTCACAAAGTTGCGGAGGGCCTCACTAAGGAGAGAGAGAGAGAAAGACAGAGAGAGAGAGAGAGAGAGAGAGAGAGAGAGAGAGAGAGCTGAGGCTGGCCGCGAACCCGGATCCTCCGGTCTCTGCCTCCCAAAATACTGGGATTACAAGCATGCGCCACCATGCCCGGCTCATAGTAACTTTAATAAATGGCATTTGTCAAAATTAGGGTAGGAAGGGACATCAGAACACAATAAATACTATATAAAACAAGACTTTTATTGTCCCGACCAAGAACCAAATCTGGAAATCCTTACTGTGATTTTTCAGATCTTGGATTCATGCCCAAACTACCATCTCAACCTTCATACCAATGGCTTCAGGACCCTTTACTTTTACAAGGCAGGCTGCCCCCCCCACCCCTGCTCAGTCCTAAAATGCTCAGTGGGCATTTATTAAGTAGGTTCTAATACAGCACAGGTATGGGAACCATAAAGCCCACATTTTCTAAGGCAATTCTGATTTTCTTCTCACTTTTCAAACAATGTGGCAAACAAAGTGTCCCAATTTGGAAGTCAAAAAACAGAGTCACCAGCCAGGCATGGTAGCACATGCCTCTAATCTCAGTACTTGGGAGGCTACGGCAGGAGGATTGTTAGGTTTAAAGCCAGTCTCAGCAACCTAGTGAGACCCTGTTTCAAAACAAAAAATAAAGAGAGTTAGGGGTATAGCTCGGAGGTAAAATACCCCTGGGTTCAATTCCCAGTAACACACACACACACACACACACACACACACACACACACACAAGAAAATGAAACAAAAACAGAATCACCAAAAATAGAGGCTGCCACCTGTATCTGCTCTTTGAAAAAAAATGCAACTCTAGATTGTCACTTGTGTCCAGATTATGATAAAAATTACAATAAAATAAACCTAGGACATATGCTTCTTGGCCTGCAACTAGCCTGCCCTTTCTCTCATGAAATAAAATGGTGGTTTTATGGTAGCTGAGCCTAAGAACGCGGGCCTGCGTCTAGAAGCACTGTTCCAGAAAGGCTTATCACAGTGAGATCTTTATAGGCCTGTAAATCTTTCACCTGATGTAGACCTATATGAATAAATCTCCTTTTTCTTTTTCTCCTTATATCTTTCAGATACGAGTGGGTGATAGTTATATTCACGTGAAAGTATTCAAAAGTCTTCCTGGAGAAAATGAACGGTTGGTACTTTCTGGTTATCAGACTGACAAAACCAAGGATGACGAGCTCACAGGCTTTTAGCAGGATGCTCCAAAAGTGGTCTGATCTTTTCCACTGGCTACAGATCAAGGATCCGTGTTAATATAATTATCAATAAAGAAGCATTCCTTTTCTTTTTTCTCTTTATTAATTGGTGCATTATGATTATACGTAATAGTGAGATCGTTGTTACATATTTGCACATGCACATACACAATTTGGTCAATTTTATTCCCCAGTACTCCCTTTCCCTCTCTTCCTCCCACCCCCTGGTCCCTTTCTACTACTCTATTGGTCTCCTTTCTATTTTTTGTGAGACTCCCCACTTTACTTTTTTCTCTCTAGCTTCCCATATGAGAGAAAACATATGACCCTTGCCTTTCTAAGTCTGGCTTATTTTGCTTAACGCAATGCTCTCCAGTTCTACACATCTTGCAAATGACATAATTTCATTCTTCTTTATGGCTGAATAAACTCCATTGTGTATATACCACATTTTCTTTTTCCACTCATCTGTTGATGGACACCTAGGCTGGTCCCATAATTTGGCTATTGTGAATTTCCCTGCTATAAACATGGGTATGCATGTTCTCTGACTTTCATTCTTTTGGAGAGATATTGAGGAGTGGTATAGCTGGATCATATGGTGTTTCCATTCCTAGTCTTTTAAGGAACTTCCATACTGATTTCCACAGCGATGAAGCATTCCTTTTCAAATAAATTATTTCTTCAATTACTACTTATTTATTATATTAAGTAAAAATTTGCCTTTTCTTTCTCAAAATCTGTGGTGTTGCCTAAGAGTAGAAATTCCATATGAATTGATGTCAATTGGAAAACTTATAAAAACTAGTCAGGCCTAATGCAATTGGCTAAAGAGTAGTACCACCCACCCCCACAATAGGCAGGCTAGAGCCTGGGCTACCAGCTAACCAAACTCCTTATTTTTGTGGTTGCCAAGAACCAAACATTCCATCTTCACCCTCATATATTAAAGTGGTGTATTGAAGTCCCTTACTATTATGTTTCAATCTCTCTCTCCCTTCAGATTCTTTAATATTTTGCTTTATAGATTTAAGTGCTACATTGTTGCATATATATTTATAATTGTATGTCTTCTTGATAAACCGACCCCCTTGACATTAATGTCCTTGTCTCTTTTTACCATTTTTAATTTAAACTCTATTTTGTCTGATATATCACTCCCTCTGCTCTCCTTTGGTTTCCATTTGTGTGGAATGCCTTCTTCTACACTTTCATTATGTGTGAAAATGGCTGTGTGTCCTTAAAAGTGAAGCAAGCTGGGTGTGGTAGTCCATGCCTGTAATCCCAGTACTCAGGAGGCTGAGACAAGAGGATCACAGGTTCAAGGCTAGCCTTAGCAATTTAGCAAGATTTTCAGCAACTTAGTGAGACCCTGTTTAAAAATAAAATAGGGCTGGGGGTGTATCTCAGAGGTAGAATGCCCCTGGGTTCAATCCTCAGTACTGAAAAAGAAAAAAAAAAGTGAAGCAAGCCTCTTGCAGGCAGATTATAGTTGGGTTTTAGTTTTTTAAACCATTCAGTCTTTTTATTGGAGAATTTGATCCATTTACATTTGAGGTAAATATTGATAGGTAATGATTTACTACTACTATTTTGTTAATTGCTGTTTTATGGACACTTTGTTTTTATAAGGAAGGTGGAGGCAGAGAGGAAGAAAGGACAGTACCTTTAGCATTCTAAGTTTCTCAGAAATACCCCAGCAGTCTTCTGCTTGTATCTCACTGGCCAGAACTGTCTCATTGTTGTCTGGGGCTGCAAAGAAAGCAGGGTACACTGCTATCCTAAACAAAATCAAGATTTTATTGGTAAGGGAGGATGAAGTGTATATAGAGTAGGAAATCAACAGTATCTCATCCATTCCGAGAAACCAGTGCCAGCCCTCACAAACTGGTGGAGGGAAGAGATAGACCAGCAATTTAACAGTGTGATAAAGATCATGATGGAGGTGTCATTACGGGAGCACACAAAAGGGACACCTAGTGTACTTACATGAAGTCAGGAAAAGTGATTTCTTATGTGAAATCACTGAAGAAAGTGATTGCTGAGACAGGAAGCAGGGGTGGGAGTTGGCTAGGGATGAGAGAAGTTCAAAAGTGTTAAGTTCAAAAGTGTGACTGGGTATAAGGAGCAGAAAGTGGTTCTGGGGCCGGGTGTGGTGGCACACGCTTGTAATCCCAGTACTTAGGGAGGCGGAGACCAGAGGATCCGGGTTCGCGGCCAGCCTCAGCTCTCTCTGTCTCTCTCTCTCTGTCTCTCTCTCTCTCTCCTTAGTGAGGCCCTCTGCAACTTCGTGAGACCCAGTTTCAAAACGAAGCATAGAAAATAGGGCCGGGGGCGTAGCGCGGAGGTAGAACGCCCCTGCGTTCAATCCCCGGTACCGCAAAAAAAAAAAAAAGAAAGTGGTTCTGTATTGGTGGGGAACTGAGCACATTGCAAAGTGGTGAGGTTGGAAGTGAGTAGAATACAGAACATGAAGGACTTCATAAGTCATTTTAAGGAATGTGTACCTATCTTCAAGGCAGTGAGAAGCCACTGAGGGACGTTAAGACTAAAGTGGAAAAAAAATCATTCAATCTAGAGCAATTATTTTCAAGAACTAATGGATTAGTTATCCCTTCTTAGTGCATCAGCAGAAGCACAAATTTACCTAGGCCAAGTCCTCCCCTTTACAGGGGTGCCCTCAGCTGGCCACTATATTAAGAAGCTGGGAGCTATCTTTGCTTAAACCTTTTGTTAACATTCTAGCTGGGGTAAAATAAGGCTTGTTCTGGAAATGCTGGAAGTGATTGCTTTCCATTTTCTTTATTTTTTCAGTTTCTATGCTCAATAAGAAGTATTTTTAAAAAGTCAATCAAAAGCCGGGCATGGTGGAGCACGCTTGTAATCCCAGTACTTTGGGAGGCAGAGACGAGAGGATCCGGGTTCGCGGCCAGCCTCAGCTCTCTCTCTCTCTCTTTCTCTCTCTCTACTTAGTGAGGCCCTCCGCAACTTCGTGAGACCCGGTTTCAAAATAAAGTATAAAAAATAGGGCTGGGGGTGTAGCGCAGAGGTAGAACGCCCCTGGGTTCAATCCCCAGGACCGCAAAAAAAAAAAAAAAAAGTCAATCAAATTAATCATGGGCATTCCACAAGTAACCTAAGTATGCTAACATGCTTGATTAGATCACCTAATTCTAGGTAGAATACTTGTTTTTTATTTAAAGTAGGACCACACATTTGATGACTCTCCAGTTTACACATTATTCCTGAATATGGGAATTAGTAGACTACTGCAGTAGCACTGGTATGTTATCACTCCACTTCCCAAACTATTACCTTTGGAGCACAACTTGTAAGAGATTGACTTATTAGAGAAACTGCCTAGCCAGGCATGATGGCACACGCCTGTAATCCCAGTACTAGGGAGGCTGAGACAGGAGGATCACAGGTTCGAGGACAGTCTCAGCAACGTATCGAGACTCTCAGCAACCTAGCAAGACCCTGTTTCAAAACAAAAACTAAAAAGGGCTGGGGGTGTAGCTGAGGTAGAATGCTCCTGGGTTCAACCCCTAGTACCACAAAAACGTAATAAAAATGTACTAACGCACTCCACACTGTCATAACTGCACATTTGTCATAATCATCTGTCACACTGGAATGATTCAGGTATCCTACTGACATATTACCTAGATGATGTTTTGGCAGACAGACTTGGAATTCCAGAAAGGCCCTATGAATCCTTCCCAAGGATCTGAATCCCTCCTGAGAAATAGCATCAGGAAGATCTTTGTTCTTTTCATTCTTGCATCCAGCCTCTCCTCACTCAATCCAAAACCTATGACACATCAACTTTAGTCAGCCTTTTTCACAGCTTACCCCTAGGAAATCTCTTGTTGAGAACACTAGTCTCCACAAAAGTAGTCTTTATTTATCAGTCTCTCCAACTGTCGGATCTATAGTAAATGCTTAAAAATTTGTTGAAGTAACAGGGAGCACTTTATTGTTCATTTCTAAGTGCATAATCAGATGATGGTCAATATATCAAAGATGACACAGGCCCACCAGAGATCCAGTGGGTCAACCTAATGGCCAGAGACCATCGTGATAAACAGAATCAAGTGGCTCCCCAAAGTGTCCCACACTAATCCCTCAGATGGACATCTATGATTACATTGCATTATATGACAAAAGTGACTTACAGATGTAATTAAAAGCTCAATTTGAGTTAATTAAAAGGATCATGGCAGGCCTGATCTAATCATACATAGCCTTTAAAAGCGGTTTATCCTCATGATGATGTCAAGACTACCAATGGTTATTTCCTTGTCTATTATGTGTTGGCTTTATTAAAAATACACACACACACACACACAATAAAAATAAAAAAAATAAAAGCAGTTTATCTGGCTTAGAGCAGAAAAGGAAGTCAGATTCCCAGCCCGAGGACTTAACACATTGCTGCCAGGTTGAAAATGGAGAAGACTGTCGGAGAAACACAGGTGGCTTCCAGGAGTGGTGCCTGCCAGCCAGCAAAGAAATGGGACCTCGGTTCTACAACTCAGTCTAAATTCTGCCTACAATTTCAATGAACATGGAAGCAAATTCTTCTCCACACGGGATTCTAAACACAAGCCAGCCTGTCTCTCAGCTTTATTGCAGCTATGTGAGACCCCAAAGAACCCAATCCAGTTAAGGCTGTCCAGACTGACCTACAGAACTGTAAGGTGACGTTAGAACAATCAGGTGTGACATTAATCAGCTAAGCATGGGTAATTCATTAAGCAACAATACAAAGATAATAAATCATCCTTTACTACATCCCCAGCACCAGAAAGTGCTTTTCTCCAATGACCAAATCTTCCAATTAGAGCAGGATTTTCTTTTACTAACTCAATTATTATTATGCAAGCCCTCTCCTGCCTTTTCCTTCTGAATTTGCTCTATTGCTTTCCTTTTCCATGTCCATGGAAGAACTGTCCAGGAAAAAAAATTCCAGCGGGGCGTGGTGGCGCACCCTTGTAATCCCAGTACTTTGGGAGGCGGAGACCAGAGGATCCCGGTTCACGGCCAGCCTCAGCTCTCTCCCTGTCTCTCTCTCTCTCTGTCTCCTTAGTGAGGCCCTCCGCAACTTCGTGAGACCCGGTTTCAAAATAAAGTATAAAAAATAGGGCCGGGGGTGTAGTGTGGAGGTAGAACGCCCCTGGGTTCAATCCCCAGTACCGCAAAAAAAAAAAAAAGAAAAAAATTTCACTCTGAATTAGTTTTTAAATCTGAAAACAAATTAAATTAAGGTACTAAGATAAAGCATGTTTGGACAGGGCCTAGCTTATAAAACTGTCCCTTTATAATAAAGCCACAATAATAAATAAAAGGATAAACTTTTCAGTGACCACAGGTCTCTATCCATGTCATAAATGAATAAAAATAAAAAGGAATATTACAAATAAAATCAGATGTTGAAATTATGTGTACTTTCTAAGAACCTACTGTCTTAATGTTGAAAACCAACAAATAAATGTGTACACTGAATCAGAAAATTATTTTAATAGTTAAAAAACTTTTTTTTTACAGAATCAGTATAAAATAGCAGTTGATTATTTCCTAATTAACAGAATTACTTTGACTTGAGGTCTTGGCTAAGTGGGGCTGAAATCAACAAGAGGTCTTGGACTGTTGGCTCAGAAATCATCCTAGGAAGCCCACCCTGTTGACGTCTGTCATGCTTAGCTCTGATGAGATGACCCGGTCCATTAAAAAAACTCTCGCTCTTCATTCATTCTTTGGAGGCTTGAAGTGAATTCGGCAGCGTTCATTAAACACCTAAGACATTTAAAGAGAAATAAAAGTTATTGAGTCACCCTGTATAAATCAGGTCTGGATCTAAATGCAATTTGATGTATTAGGAGAATATTATTATTTTTGTTCCAAGTCAACAGATTTAGGAAACAGAGGCGTTTTCCTAACCAGGTCAAACTGACTTACTAGGTGTTAAGTGAACAAAAGGTCTTGATATCCATATACAAGATAATCTTAATATTTTTATAAGATTTAAAATACACAAAGAAAAATTGAGAGCCAGCTAATTTGGAAATTAACAAACATTTCAGCTCCATATTCTAGACATATTTTGGATAAAAATAAGTTTAGAATAAAGCTTTTTTTCTCTAGCCAACCGGATTAGATTATAAAAGCCAGCCGGGCGTGGTGGCGCATGCTTGTAATCCCAGTACTTGGGAAACTGAGACAGGAGGATCTGGGTTTGCGGCCAGCCTTAGCTACTTAGTGAGGCCTCTACAACTTAGTGAGACCCTGTTTCAAAATAAAGAATAAAAAATAGGGCTGGGGGTGGAGCTTGGAGGTAGAATGTCCCTGGGTTCAATCCCTGGTACTGCAAAAAAAAAAAAAAAAGATTATAAAAGCCATACTCCAATCAATGGAGAAGGTGTAGTGG
>PVJS01019275.1:18736-33989 GCA_004027185.1 Glis glis | reverse complement strand
ACAATTTAGTGAGACCCTGTTTCAAAATAAAGAATAAAAAATAGGGCTGGGGGTGTAGCTCAGAGGTAGAATACCACTGGATTCAATCCCCAGTACTGCAAAAATTTTTTTAAAATAGGGCTGGGAGTGTAGCTTGGAGGTAGAATGCCCCTGGGTTCAATCCCCAGTACCATACACACACACACAAAAAGATTGAAATCTGAAATCAGCATACTTGTTAATACATCACTCTATACATAATACCAAAGAATTAGCAATGTAATATAAGGCTTACATACCTTATTGTATAAATAACAATTTGAGAACATTGTTCTGAAGTCTTCTATACATTCTGAAGCCTTCACATAATATTTATTTTCCAACCGCTTCTTAATTGTATTTAAATCCATTGGGTTTTTTATAATGGTATAATAATCCTATGGTTTTTGAAGAAATTCTAAACGTTAGTAAGAATGAATTCACTACAACTACTGGCAGACAAAGAAATTTTATAAACCATGTACTTATAACCATACTGGGCAATTGATTACCTTTCAAAAGCTAGAAGCTTTACTGGATACAAAATCAACTTATCAAAATCAATTGCTTTTCTATACTCCAACCATGAATCCACTGAAAAGGAAATCCAAGTAATAATTCCATTCACAATAACCTCAAAAACAAAAACAAAAACGTAGGAACAAATCTAACCAAAGAGGTAAAAGACCTCTATAATGAAAATTATAGAAAACTGAAGAAAGAATTTGAAGAAGGCTGTAAAAGATGTAAAGACCTCCCATGTTCATGGTTAAGCAGAATAAATATTGTCAAAATGGCCATGCTACCAAAAGTGGTCTATAGATTCAATCCAAACCCTACCAAAATCCCAATATCACTCTTCAAAGAGTTAGAAAAGACAGTCTTAAAAATTAATATGGAGTAACAAAAGACCCAGAATAGCCAAACTAATCCTGAGATATAAGAACCATGCTGGAGGCATCACAGTACCTAATTTCAAATTATACTACAGAGCTATAGTTACAAAAACAGCATGGCATTGGCATAAATGCAGGCACCCAGACCAGTAGAATAGAATTACTAAGGTAAATCCTCACACTTATAGCCAGTTGGTTTTTGACAAAGGGGTGGAAAACATACACTGAAGAAAAGACAGCCTTTTCAACAAATGAGATTGAAAAGAATGAAATTAGATCCCTGTCTCTCACCCTCCATAAAAGTCAACTCGAGATGGATCAAGACCTAGAAATTAGACCAAAAGCTTTGAAATTTCTAAAAGAAAAAATAGGACAAACTCTCCAACATATAGGTATTGGTAGAGACTTTCTCAATAAGACCCCCAAAGCTCAGAAAATAAAACTGAGAACCAATAAACAGAATGGTATCAAACTAAAAAGCTTATGCACAGCAAAGGATATAATCAAGGGTCTGAAGGGAGAGCCTACAGAATGGGAGAAAATCTTCACCAGCTACTCCTCTGACTGCAAACTGATATCTAGAATATATAAAGAACTCAAAAAAATTTTTAAAAAACCCAAATAATCCAATTTAAAAATAGGCAATTGAGCTAGGCATGGTGGCACATACCTCAGTGCTTGGGAGGCTGAAACAGGAGGATCACTAGTTCAATGTCAGCCTTAGCAACTTAGCAAGACCCTATTTCAAGATAAAAAAAAATAAAATAGGGCTGGGGTATAGCTCAGAGGTAGAATGTCCCTGGGTTCAATTCCCAGTACCTCAAATACATACATACATACATACATACATACATACATACATAATAAAATAAAGAGGTCAGGCAATTGAACTGAATAGACACTTCTCAAAAGAAATACAAATGGCCAGATAAAAAAGGAAATACAAATGGTCAATAAATACATGAAAATATGTTCAACATCATTAGCAATGAGGGAAATGCAAACCAAAACCACACTGAGATTCATCTAACTCCAATTAGAATGGCAATCAATCATCAAGAATACAAAGAAGCTAGCTGGGCTTGGTGGCACATGTTTGTAATCCCAGTACTTGGGAGGCTGAGAAGAGAGGAGCGCAGGTTCCTGGCCAGCCTCAGCTACTTAGTGAGGCCCTCCGCAATAGTGAGACCCTGTTTCAAAATAAAGAATAAAAATGGGCTGGGGGTGTAGCTTGGAGGTAGAAGTTCCGTGGGTTCGACTCCCAGTATCGCAAAAAAAAAAAAAAAAAAAAGAAGACAAAGAAGCTGGGTATGGTGGCTCATGCCTCTAATCCTAGGATTTGGGAGGCTGAGACTAGAGGATTGTAGGTTCGAGGCCAGCCTCAGAAACTTAGTGAGACCCTGTTTTAAAATAAAAAAAAATGGGGCTGGGGTGTAGCTCGGAGATAGAATACCCCAGGGTTCAATCCCTAGTACAAAAAAAAAAAAAAACTACAAACAATGAATACTTGAGTGGATGTGGGGAAATAAGAACTCTTTTTTTTTTTTTTGCGGTACCGGGAATTGAACCCAGGGGCGTTCTACCTCCGCGCTACACCCCCGGCCCTATTTTTTATACTTTATTTTGAAACCGGGTCTCACGAAGTTGCAGAGGGCCTTACTAAGGAGAGAGAGAGAGAGAGAGAGAGAGAGAGAGAGCTGAGGCTGGCCGTGAACCCGGATCCTCCGGTCTCCACCTCCCAAAGTACTGGGATTACAAGTGTGCGCCACCACGCCTGGCAAGAACTCTTAAATATTGTTGGTGGGATTGTAAATTAGTACAACCACTATGGAGATCAGTATGAAGGTTCCTTAAAAGACTAGGAAAGGAACCACCAGATGACCCAGCTATACCATTCCTCGGTATCTTTCCAAAAGAATTAAAGTCAGAATACTATCGTGATCCATGCATACCCACGTTTATTGCAGCACAACTCACAATAGCCAAATTATGAAACCAAACTAGGTGTTCAACAGATGAATGGATAAATAAAATGGATGTTTACTCAGCCATAAGAACAAAATTATGCCGTTTGCAGGAAAATGGATGGAACTAGCAAATACTATGCTAAGTGAGATCAGTCACAGAAAGTCAAGAGTTGAGTGTTTTCTCTCATATGTGGAAAGCTAGAGAGAAAACAGCAAACAAAAGGGACTTCAGTTAAATGAGGAGAGAGACCAGTACAACAGTGGAAGCAGATTGGGAGAGGGAGATGGGGAGGGAAAGTGTGGCTTGATGAAGGAAGCAGTTCAGATATCACCATGTCCATACATGAAGGTATCACTACCAAGCTCACTAACACCAGGAGGGAAGAGGGGGATGGAGTGGGATCTGGAGGGAAACACACCAACAGATATGTGCATGTGTAAATGTATCATCTCGAATCTCATAATTACAATGTACCAATAAAATACAAAAAAGCTAGAAGCTTTAAAAATCTGGAAGCCAGAATCTTTAGTAATTAAAAACAAAGCTGATTGTCATAGCATTATTTTTCAGAGGGAAGAAAAAACCAATGGAGATTAACAAAGACAAGAAATTACCAGTCAATTTATCTCTGAAAAAATACAAACCACATGATGCAAAACAAACAGAAGATAACCAGTACCTGTGCAGTTGGACAGATTCAGAGTGAAATCAGAGTCCCACAGCTTGCTAGCTATATTACAACTCACCCAACCATTCTACTACTGGACGACTAAAAATTCCAAACAAACCTAAAGCTGAATTGTGTGTGATACAAGTAAGTCTTCCAGGAAGTGTCGAGAGAGACTTCATGGGGAAGTGACATTCATGATTACCCTGCATGAAAAGGCCAAGTGACATCCGGTATAAAAGAAAGCATGTAGTATAATTTATCACAAACTATTAAAATAATAATGTCAAGGCCCAGAAAAGTGAGCTTTGGTTGGGGAGAAAATAATCATTGGGATATTCTTCAGTGGTATTGAATAAATTGGGTATTTATTAAATATATTTATAATATTAAAGACTAAGTTATTTCTTACAGAGGTTTACAAGATTTTTCTTTTCTTTTTTAATTCATGTAATTATAAATCACACTTACAGGCAACTTCAGTTTCACGGCATCCACAGGATGTTGGAAAGGCCAAGAAAAATTGTGCTTCCATAAAGCCTTCAGGACAACTTTGTGTAGATACTGCAGCTGATTTGTCAATCGCCCATTTCTCTTTGTATTTATATACTCTGGTGGAGGAGGGTTAACTATAGCTGTGTGTCGACTTGGCAGAGACATTCTTAACTGCTTCAAACCCTGGTATTTAATGTTGTCTACAAGTAATGTCCTGAAAAAGAAAAAACTGAGTATCTCAAAAGCACTTTAACAATGTTTTTAGATAAAAAGTTTATTCAAGAAAAGCAATACTGTAAGCTGGGCGTGGTGGCACATGCTTATAATCCCAGTACTTGGGAGGCTGAGACAGGAGGATTGCAGTTTCGCAGCCAGCCTCAGCTACCTGTGAGGTCCTCTGCAACGTACTGAGACCCTGTTTTAAAAAAATAAAGAATAAAAAATCAGGTTGGGGTGGAGCTCAGAGGTAGAATTAGAATGCCCCTGGGTTCAACTGCCACTACTATAAAAAAAAAACAAGCAATACTGTATTTTAAAACACATTTTAAATGTGAAAAAATGAAGAATGAATCCAGTTTTTAAACAAATACTAACCTTTTTCTATGCAAGAATGACAAGTTGTCTCATTATATGTGCCTTAGTTTAAATTGGTTTAAATTACTTCAACATTCCACAATATTTATTTTTGCCTTTCAAAAACAGAAATTGGGTCCTAGCAGGAAAAGTCTGTGAATCCCTGGTAAAAAAGAAACAACAGAGAACATTAAAGATATTAGTATGTAGGTACTCTATAATTGTTAATTCAATGAAGGGAGAAAAGTAAAAGATTTTTCTGGCTAATTTTTTTCCTTTTTCCTTTTTTTGGGGGCTGATTTAAATGAAGTTTTTTATTTTTTTAAACCCATTTCACAGGGGCTGGGTGTGCGGCTCAGTGGTAGAGCATGTGCTTAGCATGTACAAGGCCCTGGGTTCAAGCCTCATAGCAACAACAAAAAATAATTAATTAAATTAAAAATGTAAATTAAATAAATTCATTAGAAAGAAAAATGCCAAGTGTTCAAATGCTACACTTTGGTGCATACAGGTGGGATTAGAGGTATGTGCCACCGCCTCGCCCAGCTCCGAGCCATACTCTTCTTTTCAGTTCTCTGCAATCTTCCAGCCTCTGGACCTTTACAGTTTGCCTGAAATGCTCTTCTCCCAGATCTATTCAGTCACATCTTAAACAGGCATAGAAACTCCTCCTCCTCAAGTCCAATCCATCAGTTTTCCACTACTGTACTCTGCTTTCATTGCTATCGGTTGAGCATCCCTAACCTAAAAGCCTGAAATCTAAAGTACTCCAAAATCTGAAATTTGGGACAACACCAACATGATGCTATAAGTGGAAAATCCCATACCTAACTTCATGTGGCAATTTCAAAATAAAGATGCACTAAAAATGCCATATGAAATTACCTTTGGGTGTATATACGTGTATAAATTATACATGGAACATAAATTAATTTCATGTTTAGACTTAGGTCCCTTCCCCCAAATATCTCATTGTATATATCCAAATATTCCAAAATCTGAAATCAGAAACACTTCTGGGCCCAAGCATTTTGGATAAGGATACTCAACCTGTACCATGTTTATTTTTGTTTGCTTGTTTACTGTTTGCTCACCCTGCCTCTCCCATACCTCAGAATGTAAGCTCTGTGTGAGCAAGGACCTTGTTTTGTTTATCCATGTTAATGTCCAGGACAGAGCCTATATATGTTGAATTAAAGTATTCAGATTCATTTTATATATTTTTTTTTTTGCGGTACCGGGGATTGAACCCAGGGGCGTTCTACCTCCGCGCTACACCCCCGGCCCTATTTTTTTATACTTTATTTTGAAACCGGGTTTCACGAAGTTGCAGAGTGTCTCACTAGGTAGAGAGAGAGAGAGAGAGAGAGAGAGAGAGAGGGAGAGAGAGAGACACAGAGAGAGAGAGAGAGAGACAGAGAGAGAGGGCTGAGGCTGGCCGTGAACCCGGATCCTCTGGTCTCCGCCTCCCAAAGTACTGGGATTACAAGCGTGCACCACCCCGCCCGGCTCATTTTATGTTTGAGGTAGAGAGATATGACCCACCTATATAGGAAGAAGTAGAGAGAGAAGTCAAGAATGTGTTACTTCTAAGTTATTGTTCAGAAACAACTATTGTTCAGAAATCTGCCCACAAAGATAAATAAGACTATCAATTATACAATGCTTTTCAGAGCTGGATGTGGTGGCACATGCCTGTCTGTAATCCCAGTACTTGGGAGGCTGAGGCAGGAGGATCACTGGTTCAAGTCCAGCCTCAACAACTTAGTGAGGACCTCAGCAACTCAGTGAGACCCTGCTTCAAAATAAATAAAGAAAATAAAATAGAGCTGGGGGTGTAGCTCAGAAGTAGAATGCCCTTGGGTTCAATCCCCAATATCTCTCTCTCTCTCTCTCTCTCTCTCTCTCTCTCTCTCAACACACACACACACACACACACACACACACACACACACACACACACACATTTTCTATTAAGCCCTCAACTCTACTATACCCACTTGCAGAGGATCTTACCTCTTGATTTATAAGAGAACCCCTTTAAAAATTAACTTCTGCTGGGCGTGGTGGTACATGCTTGTAATCTCAGTACTTGGAAGCCTGAGACCGGAGGATCCAGGTTCGCGGCCAGCCTCAGCTACTTAGTGAGGCCCTCCGCAACTTAGTGAGACCCTGTTTCAAAATAAAGAATAAAAAATAGGGCTGGGGGTGTAGCTCAGAGGTAGAATGCCCCTGGGTTCAATCCCCAGTACCGCAAAAAGTAAAGAAAGAAAGAAAGAATAAAAAATAGGGCTGAGGATATAGCTCCGAGGTAGAACACCTCTGGATTCAATCCTCAGTTCCGCAAAAAAAAAAAAAAAAAAAATTAACTTCCAAGCTGGGTGTGGTGGTGCATGCCTGTTATCCAGTACTTGGGAGGCTGAAACGGGAGGATCACAAGTTTGAGGACACTTTCAGCAATGTGGCTGTGAACTCCTGGGCTCAAGCACATTTTTTGCCTCAGCCTCCTAAGTTTCTGGGACTACAAGTGGCACCACCATGATCGGCTCTCTTTAGGACTTCAGCAACTTAGCAAGACCATTTCAAAATAAAAAATAGGGCTGGGGGTGTAGCTCAGAGGTAGAATGCCCCTGGGTTCAATCCCTAGTAACACACACACACCCAAACTTCCCTGGACTGGGTATATAGTTCAGTGGTAGAGCCTTTTCCTAGCATGTACAAAGCTCTGTGTCTGATCCCCAGCAAAACACACACACACACACACACACACACACACACACACACACAATTAACTTCAATTTTTTGGAGATGGGGGTCTTACTTGTTTCCCAGGCTGGCTGTGAACTCCTGGGCTCAAGCAAATTTTTGCATCAGCCTCCTAAGTTTCTGGGACTACAGGTGGCACCACCATGCTCGGCTCTCTTTAGTTCTATTTGTCTGATCTTCTAGTTTCTCGTATTTATAAATGCTTCACCTTTTTTCCATAAGGATCTCCTTTCCATTTTCCCAGAATCTTGTAGTTTCATTAATTATTCCTTTGTCTCCATTATTGTATGTTTATTTTTAATTAGTTCTTTTTTGGGGGAGAGTAAAGTTATTTTATTAAATAATGCATATCATGTGTGTTGGTGCAAATAGTTTAATCTGTACTCCAGAAATTCTATTGTACTTTATATCTTTACAAAATAGATTTCAAACAATTATTTACTTTAAAAATGTAATTCTGAAGTTAAGCATTGCAGAACAATATTTGCAATAACCTATATACAAGAGGTATCGGGTACCACTGGCATTTTAGCATTCTGTGGTGGAGTGGCTTCCTGCAACAGAAAGTGATGAAATGAACTATATGACAGTATTTTCTACAAGTCATTTGTGACTAATTCCTCCATAAATCTAGTGATCCTCCCAACAGCAATCCCAAATAGCTTAAAATATAACCTTTAAAGTATAAACAATGACCTCCAAGCATCGCAAGGCAAATTATATCCTAAACTCCTATTTCACTATTTGACTAGACCTGTGTATTCCCACAGAACATTCAAGCCAATTCAATGACATTCCCTCCCAGACTTTACTGACTGAAAAATTTAACTATGTGATATTTCAGGATATTCTATGTCTATAGAGAGAATATAAAATTGTGACTTTATTCTACTGTAAGCAACAATTTGCTTGCAATTTTTCATGTAATTTTTAAATTAGTATGTTGAGATTCTGAATATTATGGTGGCCTAAAGTAGGCTTCTTGGTACACCAAATTATTTATACCATTAAATTTATGGTTATTTTACTCTGAATTCCGATGGCCAGATAATTAATTTTTCTGATTTGATAACTACCCAAACCAAACAACCAATACATACATGGGAAGAGAGGCCCTGTGTGCTCAGTGCCTATCAGTTTGAAATATATGCACATATATATATATTTTTTTTTACATATTTATGCCATTTTTACTTGTTATAAAACCACTGAGCTATTGGGAACAAGACTTAATTAGTTCTTAAAGGCCTTCCTTAGATTATATAATACACTCACCCTTTTATCCAATATGGCACTAGAAGTCATTGCCCGAGCAATTAGATAAATAATAATGATGATAATAATAAGATTCCAAGTTGAAAAGGAAGATGTTAGATTATCTCTGTAAATGATATGATCTAAATATATTTTAAAAACTCTGAGGACTCTACCAAAAAACCATTAGAACTAATAAACAAATTCAATAAAATTGCAGGATACAAAAATCAACATACAAAAAAAATCAGCTCCATTTCTATACACTAATAACAAACTATCCAAAAAGTAAGGCTGGTGGTATATCTCAGGTATAGCACTTGTCTGGTCTTAGGTTTGATTGTCAGTACTGAAAAAATAAAATAAAATAAAATACTTACTATATTATAAAGTTACAGTAACCAAAGCAGTTTTGTGCTGGCATAAAATAGACACATGGACCAATGGAACAGAATAGAGAGCAGGAAATATAGCTCAGAGGCAGAATGCCCCTGGGAGGAGAAGGTGTAGAAGGAAGAGGAGGAGGAGGAAAGAAGACAACGACTGTGGCAGAGGCGGCCCAGATATAAATCCATGCATTTATATATAAATATTCAGCCAATCTTTAACAAGAGTGGCAAAAATACACAATGGGGGAAGCAGTCTCTCCAGTACATGGTGCTGGGAAGACTGGAAATCCATATACAAGAGTGAATTTGGACCCTTGTCTCACACCACATACAAAAACTAACTCAAAATGGATTAATGACTTAAATGTAAGATCTGAAGTGATAAAACTCCTTGAAGAAAACATAGGGGAAGTTCCTTAACACTGTCCTTGACAATGATTTTCGGATATGATACCTAAAGCAGACAATAAAAGCAAAAATAAACAAGTGGGACCCATCAGACTAAAAAGCTCTGTACAGCAAAAGGGACAGTCATCACAATCAAAGGGCAACCCACAGGACAGGAGGGGACATTTGCAAGGAACTCAAACAATAATAGCAAAAAATAACTCAATTAGAAAATGGCCAAAGGGCCTGAATTGTTATTTCTCTAAAGATAAGAAAAAGGTCAAAAGGTATATAAAAAGTTGCTCAGCATCACCAGTTACCAGAGAGATGCAAGCAATGAGATATCACCTCATACCTGTTAGATAACTATTATAAAAAAGATGAGAGCCAGGCAAGGTGGTGCACGCCTGTAATCCCAGTACTTGGGAGATCACAGGTTCAAGGCCAGCACGAAGTAACTTAGCAAGACACTGTTTAAAAAAAAAGAAATTCTGGTCAGGCGTGGTGGCATAGGCCTGTAATACCAGTACCTGGAAGGCTGAGACAGGAGGATCACAAGTTCAAGGCCAGCCTCAGCAACTTAGTAAGATCCTGTTTCAAAATAAAAAATAAGAAGGACTAGGGATGTAGTGTGGAGGTAGAATGTCCCTGGGTTCCATCCCCAGTACCAAAAAATAAATAAATAAATAAATTTAAAAAGGGCTGGGGGGTATAGCTCAGTGGTAGAAACCCCACTGGGTTCAATCCCCAAGTACCCCCCCACAAAAGACAAGAGATAACATGTGTTGGGGAGGGTATGAAGAAAAGGAAACCCTTGTATACTGTTATAGGGAATTTAAATAGCATAGCCATTACAGAAAACAACATGAAGACTATATGATCTAGCAATTACCATTTCTGGATACACACACACACACACACACACACACACACACACACTATATATATAAAATGTATATACATATATATAATATATATACTTAAAATGAAATCAGTATCTGAACAAGATACTGGCATCCTCCCTCTTTGTGGAATTGTTCACAATAGATAGTATAGAAATAATCTAAGTGGCCATCAAGAGATGAATGGACAAAGAAAATGTAAATATACACACAGATACTGGAACATTATTTAGCCCACACCCCTCCAAAAAAGGAAATTTTACCATTTTCAACATCAACGAACCTAAAGGACATTATGCTATGTGAAATAAGCCAGACACAGAAAGACAAATACTGTATGATCTCACTTGCACGCAGAATCTAAAAAAACCAAACTCAGCCAGGTGTGGTGGTGCACGCTTGTAATCCCAGTACTTGGGAGGTGGAGACCAGAGGATCCAGGTTCGTGGCCAGCCCCACCTACTTAGTGAGGCCCTCTGCAACTTCATGACATCCAGTTTCAAAATAAAGGATAAAAAATAGGGCCAGGGGTATAGCTCGGAGGTAGAATGCCCCTGGGTTCAATCCCTGGTACCACAAAAAAATAAAATAAAATGAAATAAAAAAGCCAAACTCATAAAAACAGAAAGTAGGATGGTGGCTGCCAGGTGCAAGGAGATGGGAGAAAAGAGTAGATATGGATCAAAGGAGTAAGTTCTGGAATCTAATGTGCCTTATGGGTAACAATGGATGTGCTAGCTTATGATAATCATTACAGTATGTATAAATATTAATTAATTAATTAATTTATTGGTGGTACTGGAGGATTGAACCCAGGGGCATTCTACCTCCAGGTTACAGCCCCAGTCCTATTTTTAACTCTTTATTTTGAAACAGAGTCTCGCTAAGTTGCAGAGGGCCTCACTAAGTAGCTGAGGCTGGCCGTGAACCAGGAGCCTCCTGTCTCAGCCTCCCAAGTACTGGGATTAAAAGAGTGCGCCACCACGCCTGGCTTACATATTTTAAATCATCACATTGTACAGCTTGAATATATACAATCTTTTTTTTTTTGGTACTGGGATTGAACCCAGGGGCATTCTACCTCCGAGCTATACCCCCATCCTTATTTTTTATTCTTTATTTTGAAACAGGGTCTCACTAAGTTGCGGAGGGCCTCACTAAGTAGCTGAGGCTGGCCGTGAACCCGGATCCTCTAGTCTCAGCCTCCCATGTACTGGGATTACAAGCTTGCGCCACCACACCTAGTGTCAATTAAAAATTTTTAAATAAAAGATTATACAATGTATTTTGTTTTGTCTTATGGCTTCCTTTTCTAAATTTAATTATCTGGAATTAACTTCTGGTATCTCTGTATAGACATGCTGTAGTCAGTGCCTGAAGCTTTTTTCTTTAAAAATACCCAAAACCTAGCTGGGCGTGGTGGCGCACGCTTGTAATCCCAGTACTTTGGGAGGCGGAGACCGGAGGATCCCGGTTCGCGGCCAGTCTCAGCTCTCTCTCTCTCTCTCTCTCTCTCTCTCTCTCTACCTAGTGAGGCCCTACTGGGTTCAATCCCCGGTACCCCCCAAAAAAATACCCAAAACCTGCATGTGGATGTTTCTAGCATCTGTGTACTATAATGGTGGGTACATTTGTCAAACACAAGTGAACCTTAATGTAAGCGATGGACTTTGGGAGATAATAATGTGTTAATTTGGGTTCATTGATTTTAACACATGTACCACTCTAGTTTAGAATGTTCATTGTGGGGGAGCAGGAAGTAGATGGAAACTCTAATTTCTGCTCAATTTTGTTGTAAAACCAAACTCCTTTAAAAGATAGTGCATTTCAGTACACACCTTTCCTACCATATGCTTCATTACTAACAAAATTTTTGCACCCACGCTTTTTTTTTTTAAACTTGTTTTAAAGTCAAATATATCCATCTGGCTTTTCTGACTCTTCTAAAACTGTTCTCCCCAAAATCATGAAGACCTTGAAACATTCCAAATCCTCCAGGGGCCTTCCTCCATTATCTCCTAGACCTCTCTGAAGTATTTAACATAGCTAAGTACATGGTACTGTTAAAACACCTATAAAGGCATTTTGCTAAAAATGTGTAACTGAATATAATGAGGCCTTTAGATTTAACTTTCCTTTAATAGAAAATTAAGGTTAGAATTATGCTGTCCAGCCGGGCGTGGTGGTGCACGCTTGTAATCCCAGTACTTGGGAGGCTGAGACCGGAGGATCCGGGTTCGCTGTCAGCCTCAGCTACTTAGTGAGGCCCTCTGCAACTTAGTGAGACCTGGTTTCAAAATAAAGAAAAAAATAGGGCTGGGGGTGTAGCCCGGAGGTAGAATGCCCCTGGGTTCAATCCCCAGTACCACCAAAAAAAAAAATTATGCTGTCCAATACTATAGCCTCTAGCCACAGATAACCACTAAATTTAAATTAACCAACATAAAACAAAAAACTTGGCCACATTTGAAGTACTTAATAACCACATGTGGCTAGTGGTTACTGTATGGGACAGTGCAGATATAAAATATTTCTGTTATACTAGAAAAATTTTATGAAACAGTACTAGAATGAAGTAAAACCATAAGTAAAAAGTCAAATCTAGAATATGAAACATTCTTCAAGACAAATAGCCATATATAAAAAATCTCTGGGGCCGGGCATAGTGGCATGTGCCTGTAATCCCAGTACTTGGGAGGCTGAGACAGGAGGATCACAAGTTTGAGGACAGCCTCAGCAACTAGTGAGACTCTCATTGACTTAGCAAGACCGTTTCCAAATAAGAAATAAAATCAGACTGGGGGTATAGCTCGAAGGTAGTATGCCTCTGGGTTCAATCCCCAGTACCAAAAAAAAAAAAAAAAAG
Organism: Glis glis; assembly: GCA_004027185.1. Taxonomy (NCBI): domain Eukaryota; kingdom Metazoa; phylum Chordata; class Mammalia; order Rodentia; family Gliridae; genus Glis; species Glis glis. Next base: position 20,808 of record PVJS01019275.1, on the reverse strand, counting down.
TCGCTGGGCACAGTGGCACATGCCTGTAATCACAGTACTTGGGAAGCTGAGAAAGGAGTATTGCAGGTTCAAGGACAGCAATAGTAATTTAGTGAGAAGCTCAGCAGCTTAGGCAGACCCTGTTTCAAAATAAAAAGGGCCGGGGTATAGTTTTAAGGTGGAATACCCCTAGATTCAATCCCTAGTACAATAAATAAATAAATATAGAAAGTTAAGGTCATTAAAGAAGGAGGAACTCCTCCAGATTAAGCAACAATTCAACTTGTCCTATATCAAATCTTGGTTTAAAAAGATCAGCTGTAACTGATATTTCTGGGGCAACTAGGGAAACTTAGGTAATTACTCACTTTGATAGATGTGATAATGGTATGGTGATTATCTAAGGAAAAAAAACATACACTCAAAAAAGCTTGGTGTGTAAGCTGGCTGCAGTGGTGCATGCCTGTAAACCCAGCTACTCAGGAGGTTGAGGAAGGAGGGTTACAAGTTCAAGGCTAGCCTGGGTAATTTAGCAAGACCCTGTCTTAAAATAGAATTTTACAAAGGGGTGGGGCTGTATGTAGCTCAGTGCTAGAGCACTTGCCTAGCATGAGTGAGGCCCTGGGTTCAACCCTCTGTACCATAAAAAAGAAAAAACTCTGTGACTGATCTTATTTTTCAAAGAAAACTATACAGGAAAGGGAACATGGCAAAGTGTTGACAACTGTTGGTATACGAGTATTCTTTTTACTATTTTGTTTTCTATATGTTTGAAAATTTAATAAACTTAAGAACTGTGATTAAGGGCTACAGATTGACTCATCATGAACAAAAAGAGCTCTGATAATCATTGGGCAAAATAGTTAATATTTGATAATTTGATTATTCTTTGGAGATCCTGGTTTCAACTGTGAGGTGAAGCTCACTATCAAGTAATATAGGATTAAGGACTTTTCCATTTACAAAGTATTTTTTATAACTACTCCAGTCTTACTATTCAAAGCTGTGCTTTTTATTTTTGGTACTGGGGATTGAACCCAGCAGCATTCTACTACCCACAGCCCTATTTATTTATTTTTGAAACAGGCTTTTGCTAGGTTGTTGAGTCTGGCTAAGTTGCTGAGGCTATCCTTGAACCTGAGATCCTCCTATCTCAGCCTCCCAAGTATTGGTATTACAGGTGTATGCCAGCCTGGCTGTTCAAAGTATTTAATCTTGTTATTTAAATTTTTTAAATGAGTTTATGTGGCTTTTCATGATACTTGGCAAATTCTTATACTAGACAATGGTTAATTTCACTGTCTTAAGCCCAGAGGTAGAATGCCCCTGGGTTCAATCCCCAGAACTGCAACAATAAAAAAAAAAGAGAGAGAGAAAGACAGAACAAGAAAAGGCCAGCACAAGCTAGATGCAGTGGTACACACCTGTGACCCCAGTACTTGGGAGGCAGAGACAAGAGGATGGAAGGCTTGAGGGCTACTTCCAAAATAAAAAAGGCTAGGAATGTAGCTCAGAGGTAGAAAGCCCCTGGGTTCACACCATAATTAGTTCTGAAGTATCAGCTATAATGTCATTCATTTAAAAAGACAGGGCTGGGGTATAGCTCAGTGGGGTAAAGCATGTGCTTAGCATGCATGACACCCTAGGTTCCAGCCCCAGTACTGCCCAAAAATAAGTAAGTAAAAGACTGGCTAAAGCCAGGAGTGGTGGTGCACACTTGTAATCCCAGTACTTGGGAGGCTGAAACTGGAGGATCCGGGTTCGTGGCCAACCTCAGCTACTTAGTGAGGCCCTCTGCAACTTAGTGAGACCCTGTTTCAAAATAAAGACTAAGCCAGGCGTGGTGGCGCACGCTTGTAATCCCAGTACTTGGGAGGCTGAGACAAGAGGATCGCAGGTTTGCGGCCAGCCTCAGCTACTGAGTGAGGCCCTCCGCAATTTAGTGAGACCCTGTTTCAAAATAAGAATAAAAAATAGGGCTGGGGGTGCAGCTTGGTGGTAGAATGCCCCTGAGTTCAAGTACCGAAAAAAAAAAGAATAAAAAATAGGGCTGGGGGTATAGCTTGGAGGTAGAATGACCCTGGGTTCAATCC
>PVJS01019275.1:0-18636 GCA_004027185.1 Glis glis | reverse complement strand
TGGCTAACTCAAAGTTTTCCTAAAATCACTTATTCTCACATTCTAATATGCTATCTTAAGTAATGGGGAAAAAAGGAATAGAGTCATGAGTATACCGGCAACTATGTTTAATCTATAACCTATCCTATCTATGTCAAAGTCCACTGTTGTTTCTAATGTTTATGGTGAGTTTTTATTTCTTCTTTCAAAGTATTTTTCACCCAAGGATATATTTCTAAAAAGAAAGATGTCATGGGTAGATGAAATCTAATGTCCATAAAAATTGAGTGTTACATAATAACCATTAGTTACCATTTCCCAAAGACAACACACCATAAGTGATTGTGAAAACTTTTGGTTTACTTTGTTTAAGATAATCCCACAACAGTGCAGCATCACCCTGTGAAATTGCTGTAGTTCCATGAAGTTGCCTAAAAACATCACATCCCTTTTGTCCACTCAGTAACTCGTTACAAAATAACCTTGTGAACTCTGGAGAAATTCTTTAAGATAATGCATCAATTAAGGATTTCTAAGGAAAACACCAAAACAAAACAGAAAACAAAAATGAGAAGTTTATTTGAATTTTAATATCCAGGTGGTACAAAATCCTAATGAAAATGGTATACAACAAAGTTTTAGACTGTTCCATCCTTGTCCCCCAGTCAACAAGATCCCCTCCTACTGCTAGGAATTTCTTGTGTATCTCTTCAGAAATGGTCTAGTTTTATGTACTTAACTCATCTTAGAAACGGTTCCAGGGCAGCACATACATTATTGCCCATTTCTTCTCCTCCCTCTCCTTTTTTTTTTGGTAGCTGTGGTAGTGGTGCTGGGGATTGAACCCAGGGCCACTCTACCTCCAAGATACACCCTGAGCCCTATTTTATTTTTTATTTTGAAACAGGGTCTCACTAAGTTGCTGAGGGCCTAAGTTCTGAGGCTGGCCCTGATCCTTCTGTCTCAGCCTCCAAGTACTGGGATTATAGGCCTGCGCCACCACACCCACTGTACAGTATATTATTATATGGATGCAGACATGGTTATTATCATTATTTTCAATCCTCTAGTGGGTTTTTTTTGCAGTACTGGGGATTGAACCCAGGGGCATTCTACCTTTGGGCTATACCCCCAGCCCTATTTTTTATCCTTTATTTTGAAACAGGGTCTCACTAAGTTGCAGAGGCCTCACTAAGTAGCTGAGGCTGGCCGCGAACCCAGATCCTCCGTCTCAGCCTCCCAAGTACTGGGATTACGAGTGTGCGCCACCACGCCCAGCTCCTCTAGTGTTTTATACAACGTTGCAATGAATATCTTTATAGATACATCACTACATATATATATATATGAATATATGTATGCCTATTAGATATCCTCCTATTAACAATTTCTGGGGCAATGCTTTTACATTTTACTAAATGTTTAACTGTTCCCTAGAGAATATTCCAATTTATATTTCTATCAAAATGTACAGGAGTAACTTTTTAAACTTTTAAGAATGTGACCCTTTAAAGTGCTTGTGAATATTTCAAAGTCATCCTTGACTAATACTATAAACCAAGTATTTTCTATAATGCATATAAGCTAAAAAGTTTCCAAAATGTTATAAGAAACATCACTGAATGGATACACAGGTATATCAAGAAGATTTCTTTGGCAAAGGTTTTTTTCCTTAAAAAAAAAAAAACTCAGAGGCCTGGTGTGTTGACAGGCACCTGAAGCCCCAGCTATTTGGGAAGCTGAGCCAAGAGGACCACTTTGAGCCCAGTTTGTGGCCACCCTGGGCAACATAGCAAAACTATCTCTTTTTTTTTAAAAGGAAGGGGTGGGGTATAGCTAAGTAATAGAGTACTTGCCTGTCATGTAGGAGGCCCTAAGTTTGACACCTAGCACTGCAAAATAAATGAATAAAACAAAAATCTGAATCAGTTAGTATCTTGAGTTTGCCCAGAATTCTTTTAAATTCCTCAAAGATTATGAACAATGGTGAAGAGGTATTAAATTATGTTGCCTTGTATGCATACAAAAGTCTCAAAGAGCCGGGCATGGTGGCACACAGTTGTAATTCCAGTACTTGGGAGGCTGAGACAGGAGGATCGCAGGTTCGTGGCCAGCCTCAGCAACTTAGTGAGACCCTGTTTCAAAGTAAAAAGGAATAAAATAGGACTGGGGGTGTAGCTCAGAAGTAGAATGCCCCTGGGTTCGATCCCCAATACAACAACAACAACAAAAAGTCTCAAAGAATTGAACATATTAAACAAGAAAGATAATATACTGTATCTTAAACCTGGAAGGCTCAGTTTTAGATAAGTATAGTTGAACTTCTTGAGGCTTTAAAGATTATTTTAAAAATAATATCTACTTCACTAAATGGCAGAGAGTAAGTTATTGTGCAGGGTGGCACTTTTGGTAGAATTTCACAGTAAATCTTACACATGTAGGGAAGCAGTCCAGCTAGAATGAAGAGCTTGGACTTTGGACCAGACAGCTCCAGGACTCTGAAAGATAAAAGGAATCTTCCCTGTGATGAGCTCTAATCCTGACTCCAAATCCTGCATCCTCAAATGAGCAAGTCTCCAGCAGGTGACAGGCCCTGTCTTCAATCCCTGGCATAGCCTGGGATAGTCTTCAATTCAAGGTAGAAGCTTCCTCAAAATCAGATCAGGCTTAATTCTAGTTACTCCAGAGGCTGAGGTGGGAGGATCACAAGTTCAAGCCTGGGCAGTTTACCGAGACCTTATCTCAAAATGAAACATAAGAAGGTCTGGTGTGTAGCGTAGTGGTGAAGTGCCCGTGGGATCAGGTTCCAGTTAAGGTAAAACAGGTAATCCATACAAAATGTGTATTCTGCACAATGATGCTATCTCCTCACTCACTCCTCCCTTCGCCCTTTCCATTAATTGGAGGAACCTTCCTGTCTAGAACTCTGAGTCCTTAGAATCTAAGATAACATTCCTCTGGAAGGGCCTTGCTCCTTTTAACATTTATATACTAGCTTCCTTCCACATAAACTTTCTCAAATCTCCTTAAAATTCTTCCCTTAAAGCTGGGCAAAGTAGCACACACCTGTAATCCTCTTTGGGAGGCTGAGGCAAGACGATCACAAGTTCAAGGCCAGCCTGAGCAGCTTAGCAAGACCATGTCTAAGTAAATAAATAAATAGAGGTGGGGAAGTTACTCTATGGTAAGAGCACCCCTGGGTTCCATCCTTAGTACTGGAAAATAATCCCTTAACAGAATTGAAGTTTGCATGTCATTTATGTCCCTGTACAATCAGGATTTGAAAACTCTACATGCTCCTTATCTGATTCTTCCTTTAAATAAATAAAATTATCTCTAATCCCAGTATCTCCTATTAGCCTCAAATTTCCTTCTGTATTTCATACCAGGACATTCCAAAAAAGTGTCTTTGCTCCTCACTTCACACTTGCCTTCCCTCCACCATTCCTCTAAAACTCCTTTTACACTAGGTTAACACTTACCATATTTAGGTAAGTCTGATGGATTTTCTTTCTCAATTTATCTTACTTGACCTCTCAGCAACATCTGTCACTATATTATTGTGACTCTCTTAAAACTCTCCTTTGGTTTCCAGGATACCATTTTCCAAATTCTATTTGTTCACTTATTAAATATTTAGAAAGCACCTGCAATGGTGCCAAGCCCTATGCTAGGAACTGGGGCTACATCTCTTTACAAGGACTTATAATTAGTCTATGACAGAGATAAGAATAGGGTGCAAAGGAAACAAAAAGAAAGATCTAAGTGGACTTACAGAATAAGTTGGCACCTTTATAACCTCATCTATTGCTAACCCATCAGTGTCCCAGGATTCTTTTTCCTTTTTTCTACTTCATTTACCTCTTATGCCAATCCCAGCCACTCTATGTATCAAATAACTTTATAATGGTGACTGCTAAATATAAATTTCCATATTCTGGATATTTAATGTGTTTCTATTCTCAATCTCCCAAACTATTGTTTTTATTCAATCACTTGTCACTTCCCACATGAATTAATGCAATGGCCATGTTCTCATTTTTTTTCAGCCCAAACTCTTCTGTCCTTCATAATACTCCAACCTCTTTATAATGTGCCTCCTTGCCCCCCTCATGGGACTCATCTCTTGTTACTCCACCAACCCAAAGTTGTTCCAGCCACTCAAACATTTGCAATTCTTCACTGGCCCAAGCCCCCCACCCCTTTTGGTGTCATTAAGGATAGAACCCAGGGCTTCATACATGCTAAGCAAATGTTCTACCACCTAGCTACACCTCCAGCCCATCTCAACCTACTCTTTGCACACACATTGGTGCCTTAGAGGCATTTCTTCCAGAGCTTCCCTCCCCACCCTTTAGGCTAACTTATTTGTCTCTCAAGACCCAAGAGTCTTCTCTATTGAAATGCCTCCCTCATTCCACTAACACACCCAGCCCTTCACACAGGTCCTAAAGCACCCACTACATGCCTCTATTAATACTTGAGGTCAGGCCCACCTCCAATTCTGTAGCACCCAGCAGAAGGTTTAGTACGTCTCAAGGGTTTACTAAAGTTAGTTGAATGAATAAATGGACCAAGGACCAGGATCTCCCTGTCCCAAATGCCTACACACAGAATAAACCCAACAATGATACCTGCTGAAGTTAAAGATACATAGTTTTTCCCGCCTTCCCCAAACTACATACAGCAACAAACTACCAATCCAAGACCTAAGAGGAATTTCAAAGACCATGAGCGCTTTCTCAAGACGCGAAGAGGCACAGTGGGCCCCCCAACCAACCTCCTTTGCAGAAAAGCCATGCATCTGGGAGGGAAAGACTCAGGGGGGAAAAACGGTCCAGTGGGGCCATGATCTTTTAGTAAGGCCAAAGGAAAGCAACTCGCAGCTCATCTGGGCTGCAGGCACGCACAGAGATGACCTCCCCAACTGCCTAGCGCGTCGCCCAAAGTCAATGGGGGAGGGGAGAAAGAAAAAAACCGTTGTTCTCACTCATGGGTGGTGGCACAGGGTGGTGCCTGCAGAAGAAGCTATTATTACCTCTTCTGAAAAGGACCTTATCTGATCGTCCCTTTCAGTTTGCACAAGGTGAAGTAGTGCAAGGCAACCGTTCCCAGTCCTCCACGCCTGTCGCCGCCAGCTCTGGTCCTAATGGCGGCCGCTAGCTGGCTGCGACTGGCACCTTTATAGGAGACCGCGGGAGGGGCGCGCTGATTGGTCTGCGCCGCCACGTGACCACACCGGCCCCGCCCCGAGCTCCCGCGGATGCCGCCGGGGTGCGCAGGGTGGGTTAGGGTTAGCCACTCACGGGGAACCCTGCAGGGAGTTCTGGGTTTGGGAGAAGGGCCGCCCTCGGGGATTTACAACTTCTTCACTTATCCATTAGCCCTCTGCTGTTATTTTGGGGGTTCGTGAGTTTTGACTTGGGGTGTTTCTGTGATTTTCATTCTTTTCTCCAGCCTTCTGCGCTTAGTATTTAATAAATATTTCATAGCATCTGAGGCTAGAAATGACAGTATCGCAAAGGGTTTAAAATAGCACTTACAGAGTTGTTTCAGAACAGCTGCACGGGGATAGTGATTTTGGATTTTGAGTCTTGGCAACTACCTCCTGATCTTTCCTGTCTCTTCCTTCCTTCCTTCCTTCCTTCCTTCCTTCCTTCCTTCCTTCCTTCCTTCCTTTTTCTTTTTTTCTTTCTCTCTCTCTCTCTCTTGTTTTTGTATGTGGGGGTGTACTGGAGGGTCTTGGCAACCATCTTCTAATACTTCAGTCATTCATTTATTTACTCTGTGTGTGTGGTACTAGGGCTTTCTACCACTGACCTATACTCTCAGCCCTTTTCATATTTATTTATTTATTTATTTATTTATTTATTTATTTATTTATTTTGTGGTATTGGGGATTGAACCCAGGGGCATTCTACCTCCAGGCTACACCCCTAACCCTATTTATTATTCTTTATTTTGAAACAGGGTCTCACTAAGTTGCGGAGGGCCTCACTAAGTAGCTGAGGCTGGCCGCGAACCCGGATCCTCCGGTCTCAGCTTCCTGGGATTACAAGCGTGCGCCACCACGCCCTGCTTCCATTTTTATTTATTTTTTAAAATTTGAAACAGTGTCCCTAAGCTAGCATGGAGCAAGGCTGACATGTATCACAGGAATGTATTTATCACAGTAGTTAATGTTTGTGACTTTGGGGTGGTGGTGTAAATTACTGGAGACTGAATCCAGGGGCACCCTTCCACCAGCTACATGCCCAGCCCTTCTCCTAATTATTATTCTCCTCCTCCTCCTCCCTCCTCCCTCATCCCTCCTCCCTCCTCCTCCTCCCTCCTCCTCCTCCTTTCTCCTCCCCCTCCTCCTCCTCCTCCCCTCCTCACTCCTCCTCCCCCCTCCTCCGCGGGTTCGCGGCCAGCCTCAGCTCTCTCTCTCTGTCTCTCTGTTTCTGTCTCTGTCTCTCTGTCTCTCTCCCTCCCTGTCTCTCTCTCTCTCTCTACCTAGTGAGGCCCTCTGCTACTTCGTGAGACCTGATTTCAAAGTAAAGTATAAAAAAATAGGGCCGGGGGTGTAGTGCAGAGGTAGAACGCCCATGGGTTCAATCCCTGGTACCGCAAAAAAAGAAAAAAAATCAATCAATCAATAAATAAAAAGAGGTATAGCTTGGAGGCAGAATGCCCCTGGGTTTAATCCCTAGTTACTAATACACACACACACACACACACACACACTCTACATAGCACTATCACAGTTACATAGCTGCAGTATATTTAGTGTCTCTTTCTCCCCTCTAGACAGTAAGCACCATGAATGCAAAGTATCAAAAACCTTTGCAACAGCCTCCTCGCCAGCCTGCCATCCCAGCTACTGGGTAGGCTAAGGCAAGATCACAAGTTTGAATCCATCTTGAGCAACTTATAAAGACCCTGTCTCACAAATAAAAAGGGCTGGGGAGGTAGCTCCGAGTTAGAGTGCTTGTTAGCATGGGTGAGGCCCTGGGTTCAATTCCTGGTACTGGGGGGGGGGGCGTCAAGTGTATCGTCATTGAGTACAGCACCCTTTGATCCTGCCTGGGTTTTAAGGAGTGCAGTGAATCCAACTTGAGTTGATTAAGGGGGAGGGTGGGTCCAGAAGTGTGGCAAGACCAGATTTGAAGATTTTTAGTTTTAGGGTTTTTTTCTTAAACTTGGGATGGTTACAAAATGAAGAATATAGAGAACGGGTTTATTGGGGGAAGTAAATTCCCCAGGATTTGGTGTTAGATTGAATGTAAAGACAATTTGGGCCAGGTGCAGTGGTGAATGTCTGTTGTCCCAGCTACTCCAGAGGCTGAGTCAGGAGGATCACAAGTTCAAGGCCAGCCTGGGCAACAGAGCAAGACCCTATTTCAAAATACGTTTTTAAAAGGGCTGGGGGTGTAGCTCAGTGGTAGCATACCCCTAAGTTAGCTCCCCCTAACTGGGAGGTGATTTGGATTTCTGGTTTGAACGTTTAGAGAATGGCACCATTTACTGGGAAATGAATCAACCTTAGGAGGGGGGACTCACAGTGACTCTCAGGGGGAAAGATCATTAATTCAGTTTTGAGCATAATGAATTCAGGGTGCCTATAAGATATCTGGGTAGAGATTTTGAATAAGGAGTTGATTAGCCAGTTTAAAGTAGTCTAGACTGAAGATGGGAGAGGAGGGCAAGAAGGAGGCTAGAAGAAAGTGAAAAAGGTTCTAAGTAACTATGATGTAGAACAGAAGAAGCTGACTGGGAAAATGTGTTAGTAAGACATATTCCAGAGAGTGGAGACCCATGACAATTCATGGAGAAATAAGATAGTTGCTTTTCTCTAACACTGAGATTTGCCAGGGGTATGAGGCAAAAATAGAGGAAAGTGACTTCTAAAATAAGGAAAAGAAAATGGCTGGAGACCATACTGAGCATACAGGGCTATTCTATGATAGATGGAAACAGGTGTAATTATGGTTCCAAACAGTTCCATAGTATGTATGCATTTTTGTTTAAGTCACAATAGCATAGCATAACTCACAGAGTTTTTCTTTTTCTTTTCTTTTGCAGTGCTGGGGAATCAAACACAGAGCCTCCCACCTGCTAAGCAAGCACTCTACCACTGAGCTCTATTCTTCGCCCAAACGTTTCCATCCTTCCTTCTAGCATTAGATTCAATAAAAGGAAGCCTATCTTTCTGGTCTCCATAGCAACTGTAGATTCACACATGTCCCCCAAACTCAAAGAATTTAAATTTATAACTGGTTTCATGTAGAAATTAAGAGGCAATATTATATATAGGAGATGATTTATTACTAAAAATAAAAATTCTTCAGTTACTTCTAAATCCAAAAGTTGGTTCTTCATCCTCCAGTGTCAGGTGGGAATGTTCCCATGCCCAGTCCTTGGAGCTTCTCCTTATTTAAATACTCTCAAGAGCACAGCCAGACTCTGCATCTTATGTCTGTCCTGGATCTTCTTCCTGAACTCCAGGTTCACCTCACTGCCTGCTGGAAAGCTCCACCTGGAATGTCTAAAGAGTATCTTAAAGTTGTATGTCTAAACGTGTGCTCCTGATACCCCCCTCCAAACTGCTCCACCCACAGTCTTCCGCATCTCAGTAAATGGCAACTCCAATTTTATAGACCCGAAATTCCAGTCATCCTCTCTCACATCTCATAGCCAATGAAATCAGCCAAACAAGATCAAAAGGATTGGAGTCAGCCAGGCTTGGTGGAGCATGCCTGTAATCCCAGTACCTGGGAGCCAGAGACAGGAGGATTGCAGGTTGGAGACAAGCCTCAGCAACTTAGCGAGGCCCTATTTCAAAATAAAAAATTAAAAATAGGGCTGGGATGTAGCTCAGAGGTAGAATGCCCCTGGGTTTAATCCCCAGTACAGAAAGAAAGGGAGGGATATTGGATATTGTATTCCCGGGCACAGTGGTGCATGCCAGTGCTTGGGAGGCTGAGACAGAGGATTACAGGTTGGAAGCCAGCATGCGGTAACTTAGTGAGACCTTGTTTCAAAATAAAAAATAAAAATGAATGGCTGGGGTGTAGCTCAGAGGTAAAATGCCCCTGGGTTCAAGCCCTAGTACCAAATAAATAAATAAATTAATTAATTAATTAATAAACAAACAAAACTAAAAGGACTGGATTCATCAGCAAATCTTTTTTTTTTTTTTGCAGTACTGGGGATTGAACCCAAGGGCATTCTATCTCTGAGCTACACCCCCAGTCCTATTTTGTATTCTTTACTTTGAAACAGGGTCTCACTAAGTTGTGGAGGGCCTCACTAAGTAGCTGAGGCTGGCCATGAACCTGTGATCCTCCTGTCTCAACCTCCCAAGTATTGCGATTACAAGTGTGCGCCACCACGCCCAGCTTTGTCAGCAAATCTTTATGGTTACATTTTTAAAACTATCCAGATTCCAAACTAAGTCAGTAAGTCAATATGATTTCTCATCTGACTTATTGCAACAGATTTCTACCTGATCTCAATGCTTCTGCTTCTGTCTTTGGTCCCCTTTCAATCTTCCTTCAAGACAGCAACAGAGGAATCTTGGTACTACCCAGATCAATTCATACCACCTCACTCCTCAGAATCTTGAAATGGCCTCCCATTTTCCTCATAGTAAACCCCCAAGTCCCTTTAGTGGTTTTCAAGGCCCGGTGTCATCCATGCCTCACACCTTCCTAGCTCATTTTTTCTGTTGTTGTTGTTGTTGGCTTTTGGTATGTGTGTGTGTGTGTGTGTGTGTGTGTGTGTGTGTGTGTGTGGTACTGGGGATTGAACCCAGCGGCATTCTACTTCTGAGCTACACCCCCAGCCCTTTTTATTTATTTTTTATTTTGAAACAGGGTCGCACTAGGTTGCTGAGAGTCTCACTGAGTTGCTGAGCTGGTCTAGAGCCTGCGATCCTCCTGTCTCAGCCTTCCGAGTACTGGGATTACTTGCATAAGCCATGCCCGGCTCCCGTTATTTTTTTTATTTTTATTTTTTTTGTGGTACTAGGGATTGAACCCAGGGGCATTCTACCTCTGAGCTACACCCCCAGCCCTATTTTTTATTCTTTATTTTGAAACTGGGTCTCACTAAGTTGCGGAGGGCCTCACTAAGTAGCTGAGGCTGGCTGCGAACCCGGATCCTACGGTCTCAGCCTCCCAAGTACTGGGATTACAAGCGTGCACCACCACGCCCGGCTTCCCTGTTATTGTTTGATCTTATTGCCTGTTGAACTTCTCCGAGCTCACTCCACTACAGCGGACTCACCTCCTTTGATTCCAGAACACTAGCCACCTCAGAGCCTTTGCTCCAGCTGGTGCCTCTGCTTGGAAGGCTTTTCCCCAGGAACTGCATAGCTCCTGCTCGTTTTCTTCAGATCTTGATTCAGCTTCTCAGCGTGGCCTTCCATGGCTGGCTTACCTAAATCAAGACGTCGCATACACATTCATACACACCTTCCCTATTTCCATTCCTGCTTAACTTTTCTCATTGCATATTACATATTGTGGTTTTTTGTTTTTTTGTTTTGTTTTGTTTTTTGGTACTGGGGATTGAACCCAGAGACATTCTACCTCCAAGTTATACCCCCAGACCAATTTTGTTTCTTATTTGGAAACAGGGTCTCACTAAGTTGCGGAGGGCCTCACTAAGTTGCCGAGGCTGGCTTCAAACCTGCGATCCTCCTGTCTCAGCCTCTCAAGTACTGGGATTACAAATGTGTGCCACCATGCCCCGCTCATATTAAATATTTGAATTTAGTTGTCTATTTTCTTCTTACCCTACTAGATTGTAAATCCCATAAAGGCAAGATTTTTATCAGCTTCTTTTTGCAGTGTTGGAGATTGAACCCAGGGCCTCAAACATGCTAGGCAAGCGCTCCACCACCAAGCAAGGGTCACATCGCCAGCCCCTTCTCTTTTCTTTTTCTTCTTCTTTACCCTTCTTCCTCTTCTTCTTTTGATTTTTGGCCCTTATATTTCCATTCATTTAAAAAAATTAATGATTTTAAAAGTTATTTTGGCAATAAAATGTATAATGTTTATCACTAGGTCTAGCTTATAATTGCCTTTAACAAATTTATTTCAGAAATAGTATTAAATACAATTAAATTTATGCTCCTCATATAAAGCTTAAAGTATATAAAATTCAAATTTGGAAGTGAAGCTGGGCATGGTGGTGCATGCCTATAATCCCAGTACTTGATAGGTTGAGATAGGAGGATCACAGGTTTGAGGGCAATGTCAGCAACTTAGCAAGACCCTGTTTCAAAATAAAAAATAAAATTGGGCTGGGGGTGTAGTTTAGAGGTAGAATGCCCCTGGGTTCAATCCCCAGTAGAAGGGGAAAAAAAAAGAAACTTGGAAGTGAATGAAAATGTATAGTAAATAATGAATTATCTTAATCATTTCTTTCATTCTTTTCTTTTATAGTAGGGATTGAACCCAGGGACATTCTACCTCTGAGAGACACCCCCAGCCATTTCAGTTTTTATTTTGAAACAGAGTCTCACTAAGTTGCTGAGACATACACCCATATATATGTATGAAACAGGTATAGTAGGAAATTATAGAGAATGTTTCCTTGAAATGACATTTTATGATACAACAATTTAAAGATCTAGTTTAGTTTAGTTTGGTATTTAGTTTTTAATGACAGTCTTAGCTGATAAAGATATCTCATCAAGACACACAAATTCAAATGGAAAAACACAAAGAAACCACAACAAAAAACAAAAGAATTGGAAAAAGTTTCCTCTGCTTATAAAACCTTGTTATTTCTCAATTTAATCCAATTTTTTTACTTTATTTTTTTATTAGAAATGAGGACTTGCAGGTGGGCATGGTGGTACACGCTCATAATCCCAGTATTTGGGAGACTGAGACAGGAGGATCATAGGTTTGAGGACAGCCTCAGCAAGTAGTGAGACTCTCATCAACCTAATGAGACCCTGTTTCAAAAAAAAAATAATAATAGGGCTGGGGGTGTAGCTTGGAGGTAGAATGCCTCTGGGTTCAATCCCCAGTGCCACAAAAAAAAAAAAAAATGAGGACTTGCTATGTTGCTCAAGCTGGCCTTGCTACCAGGTTCAAGCAATCCTCTTGCCATAGACTCCTGAGTAGCTGGGACTACAGGACTGGGCCAACATGCCCAGCTTAACCAATCAATTTTGAAAAATTTTTGTTAAAATTTAGCTACTCAGCTGGGTATGGTGGAGCATGCTTATAATCCCAGTACTTGGGAGGCTGAGACTGTAGGTTCCGGGTTCGCGGCCAGTCTCAGCTACTTAGTGAGGCCCTCTGCAACTTAGTGAGACCCTGTTTCAAAATAAAGAACAAAAAATAGGGCTGGGGGTGTTGCTCGGAGGTAGAATGCCCCTGGGTTCAATCCCCAGTACCACAAAAAAAAAAAATTAGCTACTGAATTATTTTCATTGGCTAGGGATGTAATTCAGTGGTAGAGCACCTTCCTAGCACACATGAGGTCCCAGGTTCAATTCCCAGTACTGCAAAAGTAAATAAATAAAGCCAGGCACAGTGGCCTGTAATCCTAGTACTTGGGAGGCTGAGGCAGGAGGATCGCAGGTTCAAGACCAGCCTCAGCAATTTAGTGAGACCCTCAGCAACTTAGCAAGACCCTGTTTCAAAATTAAAAAAAGGTTTGGGGGTATAGCTTGGAGATAGAATACCCTGGGGTTCCATCCCCAGTACCAGTAAATAAGTAAATAAATAAATAATAAAATTTTCTTTCCTGATGTCAATCAATATTTTTCTGAACTAACTAGAAGGTTTTGCATTTTAATATGTTTAACAAATAGTTTCAAAACCTATTGAAACTTGTAAACAAATAGTAAATTATGTCTCTAAGTCTCTTAATTGCAGGTAAAGATTTACAGATAACATGATTATATCATTTTGGGGGAACAAAACCACCAAACAAAATAATTTCACACGTCAGTTTTCAAAATGTACTTTTCATAGCACGTGTGTGTGTGTGTGTATGTGTGTGCATGCACTTGTATGTATGGTACTGGGGATTGAACCCAGGGGTGTTCCACCTCTGAGCTACACCCTTAGCCCTTTTTATTTTTTATTTTATTTTTATTTTTTGTGGTGCTGGAGATTGAACCCAGAGGCATTCTACCTCTGAGCTACACCCCTATCCCTATTTTATTTTTTTTTTTGAAGCAGGGTCTCACTAAGTTGCTGAGGCTGTCCTCGAACCTACGATCCTCCGGTCTCAGCTTCCCAAGGGTCTGGCTAAATTGCTACGTACTGGACTAGTACCTGGAGTCCTTTTGTCTCAGCCTCCCAAGTACTGGGGTTATAGGCCACTGTGCCTGGCTTTATTTATTTATGTATAAGTTTCTTTTTAAAAGCAGATACTGGGCTCAGTGTTAGAGTGCTTGCCTATCATGTGGACAGTCCTGGGTTTAATTCCCAGTGTGTGTGTGTGTGTGTGTGTGTGTGTGTGTGTGTGTGTGTCAGGGGGAGGGTAAGGTCCTACATTTAATTTATAGAATTTACATTAAATGGCGAGTGCATTGAACATTTGGTGCCGTCTTAAAGTTCCTACTATCTTGTGTTTGGGCTATTTGCCATACTTATCCCCGTCCACCAGCATACTCCAGAGCCTCTTCTACAGTATCTAGCGCTGTGTTTTCATGGCATGAGTTTAATTTTGTTCAATGCATGAAGATAGTAGAAGAATGAAGTGAGAAGAAAAGAGAGAGGGAGAGGGACCCAACTGGCCTTGTCTCTTTCCTTCTCGTGGGAGAGGTAAGATTTGGCTCTTGTGAACAGGGCAGGCCAACTTCTCTCTTGGGCTGTAGGTCTCTCTTGGTTCCCTCTAGTAATCATAGTAAGAACTGAAGATTGCTTTGAAACTCACATTAGCAATTTTATTCTAACAAGTGACAGGTAACTGAAATTATAAAAAAGATAACACATCTTCACGTCTTCAAGTAGTTGCATTATTAGCCAGCACTGTTAATGTGAAAGTCATATCTGACAAAAGGTGTGGCTTTTTTTTTTTTGGTGGTACTAGGGATTGAACTCAGGGGTGTTCTACCTCTGAGCTACACCCCAGTCCTATTTTATTTTATTATATTTATTTTTGTGGTACTGGGGGTTGAACCCAGAGGAATTCTTCTTCCAAGCTATACCCCAAGCCATTTTAAAATTTTTTGTTTTGAAATAAGTTCTCACTAAGTTGCTGAGGGTCTCACTAAGTTGCTGAGGCTGGCCTTGAACCGGCGATCCTACTGTCTCAACCTTCCAAGTACTGGGATTACAGGTGTATGCCACCACACCTGGCAAGGTATAGCTTTTTGAAAGAGTAAAAACACAAATCCAAAGCATATTCATTTGCACTCTTGCCAACAAACAAACAAACAAACAAACAAGGACAACAATAACAAAACACTATTGTACCATCACTAGAAAAGATGATAGCTTCCTCTACACAGGAGACTGAGGCAGAAGGATCACAAGTTCAAGCCCAGTCCGGGCAACTTAGCAAGAACCTGTCTCAAAATAAAAACAAAAAGGGCTGGGGCTATAGCTCCACGGTAGGGGACCCCTGGGTTCAATCCCCAGTACTGCAAACAAAACAAAGACACTTGCCCACCTCTTCACTCCCCTCCCGTGGCTTCTCAATGTGCAACTCTTCCTGTGATTCTCTCCATCTTTCGTCAAGGTCAGAAATCCTCAGTCTTCTGGTCTCCGTCACCTCATGCCCATGTTTGCAAGGTCAGGACTTCTCATCCTTGCCAGCATCGAGTCCATTTTATTGATGCTTCAAACCACTGGCCACCTACCCTCCTGTGTCCTAGTTACTTCTGGTCATCTTGCTGACCACCGAGTCCTTAGGTCTCCACCCGCCACACTGCCCATGTTCTCCACGCTCCCCTGAAGCGCCCTTCCAGTCCTGGTCTGTAACTTCACGAATTCGATAGGTGTGTTGCCCTTCTTTCTGGCCTGCTGTGTGACAGCAATGGACTGGGAACTCAAGAGCCTTTGTCCCAGGTCCAGAACTGTCTCCAACCAGGGGGATCTTGATTGATCTTGGTTTCATTTTGTAAAACAAGACAGCTGAACTCAATCAGCTCCAATTTCCCTTCCCTTCTAAAAGTCAATGATTCTACACTCCAGGCACAGCCTGTGGATATCTGGTCTTTTAGGGTTTTGGCAGAGGCCCAGGTCACTCACTGTTCCTGACCTTGTGTCCTCTGCAGCTGGTGCATTGACATAGCTCCCTGTTCCAAATGCTTGGCCTTGTCTCCTGCTCTCCCTGGGCGTGTATATATTGCCTTGTGTGTTTCTTTCTCTCTTGAAACAGGGCCTTCCTAAGTTGCCGAGGGTCTCACTAAGTTGCTAAGGGTGGCCTTAAACCTGTGTGTGCCACCATGCCCAGCTAGTAATGTTTCTTTCTTTTTGTGTGTGTGTGTGTGGGGGGTGCTGGGGACTAAACCCAGGGGTATTCCACCTCTGAGCTACACCGCCAGCTCTTTTTATATTTATTTATTTATTTAGTTGGTTGGTTAGTTAGTTAGTTAGTTAGTTTTGTGGTACTGGGGATTGAGCCCAGGGGCATTCAATATCTCTGAGATATACCCCAAGCCCTATTTTTTTATTTTTATTTTATTTTATTTTATTTTATTTTATTTTATTTTGTGGTACTGGGGATGGAACCCAGGGGTGTTCTACCTCCGAGCTACACTCCCGGTCCTATTTTTTATACTTTATTTTGAAACTGGGTCTCACAAAGTTGCGGAGGGCCTCACTAAGTAGCTGAGGCTGGCCGCAAACCCGGATCCTCCGGTCTCTACCTCCCAAGTATTAGGATTACAAGCATGTGCCACCATGCCCGGCTCCTATTTTTTAATTTTAATTTTTTATTTTGAAACAGGGTCTCACTGAGTTGCGGAGAACCTTGCTAAATTGCTGAGGCTGGCTGCCAACCTGCGATCCTCCTATCTCAGCCTGGGACAGGTACTAGGATTACAGGTGTGTGACACCACGCCTGGCTCTTTTATTTTTATTTTGAAATAGGGTCTCGCTAAGTTGTTGAGGGCCTGGCTAAATTGCCAACGCTGGCCTTGAACCTGCAATCCTCTTGCCTTAGACTCCCAAGTACTGGAATTACAGGCATGTACCACCATGCCTGGCTTGTTTATTTCTTCATTGAAAAAATTCTTCAAAATTTATGTACCATTGTTTAAAAACTGTATGCATGCATGTGTGTGTGTGTGTGTGTGTGTGTGTGTGTGTGTTTTGAGACAAGACAGAGCAAAAATAGCATTGAGTTGCCTGATATAACTTGTTTCTGTGTAAAGATGGTCTGCATTCCTCCTTTACAAGCCTCCCTGTGAGTTCCCTTAAAGGAGCTGTTTTTATAAATGTTTTGAACCATTTATGTTCTTATGGGAACCATTTCTCCCCAGGCATGCCATTAAACTTGTTTGTCAGGTTATTTGGTATTTTATTTTGTTTGTCAGAGTTACTCAGAATTAGGTCACCCCACTACTCAGAACTCTCCAGTGGCTTCCATCTCACCCAGTGGTCCCAACACCACACCTGGATTCGACGGCCACAGTGAGCTGGCATCCCCAGCGCCTCTCTGACCTTGGTACCTGTTGCCCTCCTTCTCTGCTCCACTGGCCTCCTTGCTGTTGTTCAATCACATCAACATTTCCTACTACCAGGATTTTGTACCTTCTGTTCCCATGGCCTGAAATACCCTTGTTCCCCAAAGTCAGCAACCTCTGCTCCCTCGCTGCCTTCAAGTGTTTTATGGAGAAGCCTCCCCAACAGCCTCATCAGAAGGGCAGCGCACACCGCCCTGCTGGCCACTCTTCATCCCCCCACTCCACTTAATTTCTCTTCGTTGAATTCATCATTAGCTAACACATTTTGTGTTTAGCCATTTATTTTCTGTCTTCCCTTCGTTGATATAAGCTCCACTGAGGGCAGGAACTTTGCTTGGCTCTCTGGTGTATCGCTGGAAGAGAGTAGCACCCAGCAATTACTTTCATGTTAAATGAATACGTGCTGAGGAAAAAATATGATTTGAAAAAATGTGGAGTTAGCTAGGTCATAAATTTTAGTACAATTATGATTATGTGATTATGTTCCTTGCAATGTTTTTACTATCACATTAAACATATAACATCCATAGATTCAGTAAATATTGATGAAAATTGCATAAATTGAGGGAATCAGCTTGAAGTTTCCAAAAATATTAACCAGGAGCATAAATGTTAAGATGATGTCTCCTTGTGACCACTAGGTGGCAGAATATGCACACACTTCACTGACAGAGGTTCCCTTTCTCACCTTTTGAGAGTAATACTAATCTCTTCGAAGAGTACTTGATAGTAAATACACGCAGTATCTCATGATGCCCCTGTGAAGTAGGGAAGACAAGTATTTTTATCTGTTTACTTCTTTTGTTCATTTGTGGTACTAGGGATGGAACTCAGGGGCGCTCTACCCCTGAGCTACATTCCCAGCCCTTTTTATTTTGAAACAGGGTCTCGCTTAATTGCTGATGCTGGTCTCAAACCTGTGATTCTCCTGGTTCAGCCTCCCAACTACTGGGATTACCAGCTTTTCTGTTTTCTTTTCTTTTTTTTTTTTTTTTTTTTGCTGTACTGGGGATTGAACCCAGGGGCATTCTGCCTCCAGGCTACACCCCAGCCCTATTTTTTATTCTTTATTTTTGAAACAGGGTCTCACTAAGTTGTGGAGGGCCTCACTAAGTAGCTGAGGCTGGCCACAAACCTGCGATCCTCCTGTCTCAGCCTCCCAACTACTGGGATTACAAGCATGTGCCACTATGCCCGGCTGTTTTCTTTTTAAAACAGTCTCCGAAGTTACAAAATTTGCCCAAGAGAGTCAACAGCAGGGCTGGTACTATAACCCTTGTCCCTCTGGTCTGCTGGTGCCGGGCTCTTTTCACAGTCCCACGCAAAGAAGGGAAGGTGACCTTCCAGGTGACCTTCCTGGAAACTCAATGTTAGTTCTAAACTTGCCCTGGTAAAATAGTCTAAAATACACATCCTTTTTAGCTTTTAAAAAGTAAACAAACCATAAAAGCTTTCCAACCTTTTGATTTGGGGTGGGTTCTAAAATGCATCTCTTTTTTGGTCTCCCCAAACTTTCAAATATATTTAGGGGGAAAAATAATTTATGAAATGTGTCCACGGTGCCAGTAGACAGTCCCAGGGAGCTGCAGGTACCTGTCCATGTGACAGCACGTGTCTGGAAGTTCCTGCCTCTTAAGTGGCTGAGTGTTGGGGGCACGTCTTCTGTGAAGGCCTGGGGCATGCAGCACACAGTAGCATCAGGGGGGCCACACACACACTGATCCCTGGGTGGATCTGGAGAGATACTGAAGTGGAATAGCAGCAAAATCACCTATGTGTGAAAAGCGTCACTCAAGTTCATTAAATGTTGCTGTTAGGTTTTCTAAGTTTACTATAAGCAATGAATTGTCAGTTATTTATTTATTTGGTACTGGGGATAGAACCCAAAAGCGGTCTACCCCTGAGTTACACACCAAGTACTGTGTGTGTGTGTGTGTGTGTGTGTGTGTGTGTGTGTGTGTTTTCCTGGGGATTGAACCCAGGGGCAGCCTACCTCCAAGAAACACCTC
>PVJS01019274.1:0-33886 GCA_004027185.1 Glis glis | reverse complement strand
TGAGACCCGGTTTCAAAATAAAGTATAAAAAATAGGGCCGGGGGTGTAGCGCGGAAGTAGAACACACCTGGGTTCAATCCCCGGTACCGCAAAAAAAAAAAAATTAAAAAAAATTGCATTTTATTTGCAAATTAATCCTAAGGCTCTGTAAAAAAAAAAAATTCCTGATACATAGTGGACATTCACTCAACAATTGTAGATGAAAGAATGTTGAACTCAATGTTTCTTACCCTCATATAAGACTACACTTAACAATATTGATATTAACAGTATCAGTCTAATAGTTCAGGGAAGAAATTCCCCAGAAGTCCATCAGTTTATTTGTTCTGCATCTTCACTAAAGTTTAATGTGTATTTTCCTGGGAAGGAACTACCTTCAGCCAAAATATAGCAGGTCGATCTCCTAAACATAGCTAAGTGATTACCTGGAGAAAAATCTTGATTGACAGCCCCAGCTCTCGGGCAATGGATGGGACTTAGCAGTGGTTATTTACCGAGTGGAATGTAAGGTCCCATGTTGACATTAGGAGGAGAAAAGGGATAAACTTGAGATAAGTACCCTCATGAAACACGCTCTCAAATTGAGGAGGGAAGTCATTTAAATGTAAATAAATTAGTGATATAAGATGAAAGTGTGCTATGTATACCATGTGAATGAAACAGATAATACATGTTGCAGGAACTATTATGAAGAAAAGATAACGAAAATAAATGAAGACATAACTGTGGTCTAAGTTCATGATGAAAGTCATGGGTTCTTCAGTTTGAGGACATGCGAGGAGTTTTATCTCTGAAAAATGAAGAACCAGTGGTGTCAGGGATCAAGAACCAGGGAGGGCATTCCATTTTGGGAATGTAATCAGATTGAAGACAGTAATAATGAACAAAGGTGTTGATAAAATAATATTTTTAAACCGGGCGTGGTGGCGCACGCTTGTAATCCCAGTACTTTGGGAGGCGGAGATCGGAGGATCCGGGTTCGCGGCCAGCCTCAGCTCGCGCACGTGTCTGTGCACGCGCGCGAGCGTTCTCTCTCTCTCTCTCTCCCTCCCTGTCTCCCTCCCTTTCTCTCTCCCTGTCTGTCTCTCTCTCTCTACTTAGTGAGGCCCTCCGCAACTTTGTGAGACCCGGTTTCAAAATAAAGTATAAAAAAAAATAGGGCCGGGGGCATAGTGCGGAGGTAGAACCCCCCTGCGTTCAATCCCCGGTACCGCAAAAAAAAAAAATAATAATAATATTTTTAAGACAGGCAAAATCATGATTCTCATATAATTATAAAATGAACTCCTGGTGAATATGTTTATTTAACTTACTAATTAATGAGAGAATGAACAAGATGTTACAACTGATTTAAAGGAACATTCAAAGAACCATACGTATATAGACACTAGAGTTCTGAAATGAATATAAACTAGAAGCAGTTTTCTTCTTCCACAGTGGAAAAGGGAAATCATTTGAAACTCACTAGACAAAATTTATTGTCTATGAACAAGAACCGTTGCATTGCCATCAATTATCTGCAACTCTGAGTTATAAATAACTCAAAGACAATGACAGGTATAGAGGTTTCATAGAATCAGAAAACCTGGAAGGGTGTGCTAGGCAAAAACTAGTTTTCTATTGAAGATCCCTAGTAAGTTTCTATATTATTACAAACCCTTACACACACACACCCCCAATGGTTTTTATCAGAGATAATACATATATAAAACAGTTTGTGAGAATAATAGGAGGCTTTCTGGCGCTTTGAAGTATAAACCGAGGAGTTTATACTTGATCTTTTGGCGGATTCCTCGTAAGTGCCAGTTGCTACTGGTCAGCACTGGCCCCTGAAACACCTTTGGGAAGGATTCTGGCTACTCCTCAGGACAGTGTTATGGTCACTTTGCATTTTCTGTCATCTGCATTGCAAGGTTGGGAGGTGAAAGGTAGTAGCACAACTCTGTATCCAGCAGAGACCCATTGCTGGTTTGTATCCAGGGGCCATGTTGGTGTGCTTAACGTGGTATAGAGAGACAGAAAGGTAGTAGCAGCATTCAGGATAGAGTAGACTAGTGAGAGAGACTGCACGTGACAATGGGAAAAGAGCAGTTGGGGGTCATCCACCTTTATAATGTGAAACTCACAAAAATTAGGGCTTGGGGCAATCTGGTGCCAGAACGGAAGAGTCAAAGTGGATGTCATTGTTTAGAGGAAGAAACTAGTAAACTTAGTAAGTGGGAGGTCAAGGGTAAAAAAGGAAATATAGACACTCTAGTAAGAAAGTAAAGGAATGAAAGTGAATGCAAGGCAGTTCAACTTGGAGCTATAAATTCAGTTTTTCATATCACCTCTTAGATCTCAGTCTATTTTCATTTCTATTAGTACCATGATCATTTTGATTCTTATACCCTTGTGTTAAGGTTAGGCATGACAATAACCCCAAAATAGAGAAATCCAAAATAATACTGGGTTCAGTAAGGTAAAACTTTATTTCTCTCATCAAGCAATTTAAACAAAAATGGCCCATGGCAGGTATGGTATCACCACAATGTCAGAAACCCAGTTTCTTCTGTTGTGTTCTCCATATTTCCTTCCTCCTCATGATCCAGGGCCTATTCTACATCTGGCCATTATATTTGTGTTATAACTAGAGAAAATAAATAAAAACTACATTGAGATTCCATCTAACTCCAGTTAGGATGGCAGTCATCAAGAATGCAAACAATAATAAATGCTGGTGATGATGGGGAGAAATAGGAATTCTTATGAACTGTTGGTGGGATTGTAAATTACTACAACCAATATGGAGGTCAGTATGGAGGTGCCTCAAAAGATGTGGAAAGGAACCACCATGTGACTCAACTATACCAGATCTTGGTATTGTTCCAAAAGAATTAAAATCAGAATACTATAATGATATATATATATATATATATATATATATATATATATATATATCCATGTTTATAACATCGCAATTCACAATAGCCAACATAGGTTCTGTCAACAGATGAATGAATAAAGAATATGGGGTATACATACACAGTGGAATTTTACTCAGCCATAAAGATCAAAATTATGTCATTAGCAGGAAAATGGATGGAATTAGAGAATATTATGGTTAGTGAGATCAGTCTAATAAAGTCAAGGGTGTATTTTCTCTCATATGTGGAAGCTATAGAGAAAATGTGAAACAAAAGAGACTTTTGATAAATAAGAAGATCAGTAGATGAGTGGAAGAGGATTGGGGGAGGTAGGTGGGGAGGGGAAAAAGGAGGTTTGAAGAAGCAAACAGTTCAAATAATGTTATGTCCATATGTGAAGGTGTCATTACCAATCTCACTCACATGTATGGGGAGGGGGGAGAGGTAGGTGGGATATGGAGGGAAACACACTGAATGCTGTGTGTATGTAGGTTTGTATCACTTTGAACCTCACTATGATGTATAATTACAACACACCAATAAAAGTATAGACAGAAAAGAAAAGCTTTCCTTTACCAGAAGCTGGAAGTTACACCTACCTTTTCTGTTTATATCCAGGGATCCGAATTTAGTGACATAGTCATATCTAGCTCTAAGATTCAAAAACATAACTGGATAAACCATAGACATTTGGAAATTTCCAAGTACACTTCTAAACAATCCACAAGTCAAAAAGAAATTATAGTGGAAATTATAAAATGTGTAGAGCTGAATGATTATTATGTGTTAAAATACATGGTATACAGCAGAAGAGGGACATTGAAATTTAATTTACTTTAAAATTAAATGCAGCCAGGCATGGTGGCGCATGCGTGTAATCCCAGTACTTGAGAGGCAGAGGCAGGAGGATCACAGGTTCAAGGACAGCCTCAGCAAGTAGTGAGGTAGTGACAGTCTCATTAACATAATGAGACCCTGTTTCAAAATATGAAAATAAAAATAAAAATAGGACTGGGGGTGTAGCTCAGAGGTAGAATGCCCCTGCATTCAATCCCCAGTACCACACACACAAAAAAATGCTTACATTTGGAATGAAGGGATAAAAATTAAAATTAAATCAAAAGGATAATAAATCCAAAGAAATCAAAAGAAGGGAAAACAGAAAAATCTAGAAATTAATAAAATAGAAAACAAACAAACATGCAATCAGGCCAACAAAATAAAGTTGGTTGTTTGATCAACCAACATGATTTGATCAACCAACCATATTAAAAAAAATGTCCATTGTGAATGAAAACGAAGATGTAACTGTAGATACTGGAGAATTTAACCACATAGGAGCGTATCGTGAATAATTTTCCAAATTGTAAAATTAGGAGAAATAATCTAATTCCTAGAAAAACATAATTCATCAGGAATAAGAAGAAATAGCATGAATAGTTCTATAACCAAAAGTTTAAAAATAATGTTTAATCCATAATTTTAATCAATTAAAAATTTATCCCAAACCACCAAACACCAATAATTTTATAAATTAGTTTTATCAAATGTTCCAGGAACCAGTACTTTCAGTTTTACAAAAAACTTTTCCAGATATTAAAACATGAGGGAACATGCCAAACTCATATTATGGTCTCTATGAACTTTATGGCAAAAACCAGACATAGAAGGTATAAGTCAGGGAAATTAGTGTTTTCTTAGTGATTAACATGGATGCAAAAATATTAGAAAAATAAATTGTTAATTTTTATCTAGCATTGTTTTGTATTTTATACTCAAAAGTATAAAAATCATAATTCATTGTCATACAATTGAGTTTATTCCACAAATTCAGTTTGGTTTACTTTTAGAAAATCTGCCAATATTTTTCAACATACTGACAGATTAAGAAGAAGTAAAATTTAATAAGTTCATCTTAATAGATGAATAAGAAGTATTTATTACCATCTCCACCATCACTGATATCAACATTTCAGCAACCTGAGAATAGAAGGAAACTTCTTTATTCTGATAAAGGCCATCTGGAAACAAATCTGTGGCAAATCATAATCTTTTTTTTTTTTTTTGGTAGACTGGGGCTTGAACCCAGGGGCATTCTACCTCCAGGCTACACCCCCAGTCCTATTTTTCATTCTTTATTTTGAAACAGGGTCTCACTAAGTTGCGGGGGGCCTCATGAAGTAGCTGAGGCTGGCCTTGAACTCATGATCCTCCTGTCTCAGTCTCCCAAGTACTAGGATTACAAGCGTGCGCCACCACACCCGGCTTAAAACATAATCTTGAAATTTTGAAAGTTCTCTTTTAAGACCAGGAACAAACAAAGGATGGACCTCTATTCTACAACTTCTATTAAATAATGTGCAAGTGAGCCTAGCTTGGGCAGTAAAACTATTAGTATTTACAAGTGCTATTATTGTTTATATTAACAGCCCAAGAAATCAGTGGTTAAATTATGAAAAAAATGGTTTAGCCAGTTTCTTTGATAGAAGCCAATATATGAAGACAATTTTGCCTCTAACTCCAGCAAGAATCACTGAGAAAATGTAAATTAAAGTATACTAATACAAAAGTAAGAAAAAATACAAATTACATAGGAGAACAATCTGTTTCCCAATAATACAAGTCTTTCATACAGAAGATACCCTGGAATAGTCAAGAAATTTCTGAAGAACAGGTAGGGGAGTTTTTCAAAAATTGATATCAAAACTTATTAAACTTTAAAAAATTAAGATAGTATAGACTTGGCACAAGAGTGTGTAAAGAGGTCAATGTAACCAAACAGTGAACTCGGAAACAGAAATATGTGTGCATGGAAACTTCATGTCTGATACAACTGACATCACATATTAGGAGAGAATAGATTTTTAAATAGATGGTATGAAAAATTCATTTGGATCCCTGACTCGGATACAAAAATGCATGAGTGCCCAAAAATGAATGGCAAGACCGTAAAAGTTTTAGAAGAAACATAATTGAATATTTTCATGATCTTGTAACTTTAGGAGGATGGGGGGTAAAGAAAGAAAGAACACAGGCAAAGATGACATTGGAAACATAGATCATACATAAGAAACAACTGATGTGACCACATTAAAATTAAGATCTTCTGTAAATCAAACGAAAAGAATGAAAAGCCACAGTTAGAATACATTTGTAGCAGATATAACTACCAATGTGTATTTAATTGTTATTCTTACAAAGCAATTAGAAAAAGATCACTGACCAAAATTTCAAAAGAAAACAAAAAGGTAAAAATACATGAGTAAGCATTTCAGTTGTAGAAGAAAATGTGAGAAGATACTCACATTCAATAGTAAATAGGGAATGCTAATTAAAACCGCACCGGAGTCTCGTTTTCTTTAAGCTGTGCATATTTATTTGATGAGCTCTCCTGTATCTATGATATATTTCACCAAAAATCAAATTAATGGTAATTGAAATATGTTAGCAGAACATAATTTTTTAATTTTATTACAAAATGAATAATGCTATCCCCAGTAGTAATGTTCAAAGGTAGCTAGTGAGATAGAGCATGAGCGTCCATCTGGGATGGCATGGTCCCGGGAGTATGCAAAGATCTTCCAAGGACTCTTCAGACACAAGTGGTTTAAAGAGAATTGGTTTTTATATCCTCAGTTTTTATATACACTTTCCCCTAAAATAGCTCTGCTTGAAGAGGCCTCTTCCCTTTAACAGATCTCTCATTTCCACGAGACCTCTCTCAATTATTTTTTTAAAGGGTCTACATTTCACCCACTGACCCACCCACCTACCCAGTGTTCTCCAAAGGCATATTCTCCCAGTCATTCTAGGGTGTCAAACAAGGGCATAACTTAGATTCCGGTGCCTGCTGGCTGCCTTTAATCAAGACACTGAGCTAAAACCTTGTGTTTTTCTTTGACACACATACATTTTTTGCTAAAAACAAAGACTCATGTTCGATATATGGAGTATTGGTATTAAAGTGTGCTGAGTTAGACATATATTAATTAGGGTGGGAGAGGTGAAGCCAGTTTAATGACCTCACCTCTTCCTGTATGCCTCCAGAAATCAAAGCTAAGGGAGTGCTAGTAAGAAATAATTGAAGACAGCAGTGTCTTGCTTCATCCGGATGACAAAATCTAGCTGTTCTCTGTGCTGTTTCTATTTTTCTGTCTTCGAAATATAACTCAAAAGTGAGACATTTGTCACAGGGACACATAGTCACACATTTCTGTGAAACAAAAAATAAAGGCTGGCTTTTTTTCAGCCAGAAAATAAGCCTGATTTGGCTGATGGGCTTGACATTGGGGACTGGCCTTGCCAATCTTCAGGTCACAGGTTTTGATGAAAATATATGTAATGCTAAGGTAAAGTAAATATATAAAAAATATTACACTTATAAAATGGTATTAAAATTAACAAGATTTTAATTTTTCTCAGTATTTCCTGTATATGTTGAGTTAAAATATCAGCAGAAGAACAGTTGAAGTCATTTAATAAGTGTTGGTAGATAAATCCTTTTTGTTATACCTTCTAGAAACAGAAAGTAAAATACTACATTCTGGTCCATTATAAGTTAAGTGGTTTCCAAATGTCTGCCGTCAATAAAGTTGAAATGGAATTTAATCAGGCTGGTCATTAAAATTAATTTTTGATGGCATCATTCTGTAATATTTGTCATAAAACAAACAAAAAGAATGAAAGTCATTCAAACCAAACAAGCAAACAAAACAAACAAAATGTCATAAAAGTGCAAAGATACCTGAGACACTGAAGATTATTATACGAAGCCTGCTTTCCTTTTCATGTACTTCTTTACATGAACAAGATTCTCAATGATTAAACCTATGGATTTATCCACACACCTACATATATATATATATATATATATATATATATATATATACATACATACATACATACATACACACACACGTATACACACAAACATACACACACATTTTTCTTACAGGGAAAGATAAAGTATGGTAGAGTAATCAATTAAAGACCTTATAAATATATTTTATATTAGGACAACAATCAGTAAGGCAAAATAAATTGGAAATAAAAGGGGAAAGGAGCATGTTGAAATTTCTGTCTTTTAAAAAGAATTATATTTATTTTGTAAGTGGATAAATGGTGGCAGCCAATACTGAGGTATATGAAGTTCATTGGATAAGTTTACATAAGAACTATAAGAGTTTCTATTGAAAATGTCAATATTTCCAATATTGCAGAAATGTCATCCTTTGCAACTACCTAAAATGATACTGAAAACATTTGAACAACTTTAAAACGTGTGTCTGTATATGTGTGCACGCACATGCGCACACATTCCATTGTGTGTGTAGAGAACATACATAGTTTGAATAAGTATTTTATTTTATTTATTTATTTATTTATTTTGCGGTACCGGGGATTGAACCGGGGCGTTCTACCTCCGCGCTACACCCCCGGCCCTATTTTTTTTTATACTTTATTTTGAAACCAGGTCTCACGAAGTTTTAGAGGGCCTCATTAGATAGAGAGAGAGAGAGAGACGGAGAGAGAGAGAGAGAGAGAGAGAGAGCGAGCTGAGGCTGGCTGCGAACTGGGATCCTTCGGTCTCCGCCTCCCAAAGTACTGGGATTACAAGCGTGCACCACCATGCCCGGCTGAATAAGTATTTTAAAAAGTAATCAAAGTTTTGAAAACCAATGACTGAAAGCAAATGTGAAATGATGTAGTGTGGTAGCATTTAATCATCTTCTTGAATAAACAATCTCATCTCCCTTATTTTCAAAGTATGCTTATAGCAGTAACATAGCGAATAAGATAAATCCTAACATAAAGCTCTATGGAGAAAAATATACACAAATTTGCTTATATTGAGAAATATTAAAATCCCTGAAATATTCTTAGATGCATGATTTTTGTTTTTTAAAAACTATATTCTTCAGCCTATCTCTAAGGAATTCATTCAGCTAGCATCAGTGGTGACAGATTTGAACTACACGTGCCAGTTGACCTTCAGGCTTGTTCAGGATTCCTTGAGTGTGCTGGTGTGTCTCTATGGAAATTACAAAGTGAAGCTATGGACACTTACTTTCACCTATCTGTGTTAGAGTAGACTATTGCTGTTGGGTTTTTATTTTTAATTTTCTTCCCTTTCCACCCTGGGTCTGACACTAATTGTGCTTCATCCCCTTACATGTACAAACTGCTGTATAGGCAGATGTTTTGAAGAATAGCCTTCGTTCTTTGCTAACACCCTGAATTGTGCTCCTAGACACTTAGGAATATATGGATCCAAATCAGTTAATATTCTTAGGAAAGTGGCCCTGTTTTGTCCAGGAAACACTGACTTGAGTATGTAAATCTGGTCAAATAACTGTTAATTATTTGCAATGCTTCTCCTAAGTATTTATAAGAATCCCGAAGCTAAGTAAAACTTGTCTTTATCTCCTTACAAAGCCTGAACTTGCTGTTTCAAAACCAAAGATCAAGCTAGGTCCATTTTTGGTTTTGCCAAGGCTATGAGCTTCTCATTGAAGTTGCCTGAACTGCTCAATCCAATTGGCTTCACACCAAATAAAACGCAGTGTGCTCTGTACGGTTTTGACCCAGAATCAGGTGAATCTCAGCAGTTTTGGCTGAGCCACATTGTAAAATTTTGGATTCGTTCAGGCTTGACACTTCCTGGGAACCCATTCAAACTGAAACCGGAAAAAGGTTTTGCACAAACCCTGTCCTAGCCCGTTCTGCCAAGTTTCCCACTGCTCTAATGTTGGTCTACCTTCTGTATATTCACATCGAGGGCAAGCGGAAATATCCTCATGAATCTCTCATGAGGGATCTTGGGCGAAACAATCTAGACATTCTCCTTTCTCTACCTTGTTCCAAAATACAGAGCCTGTATTCTGTGTAAGTCAATATTAAAATATGTATCTTTTCCAATAATTGGGTCATCTTCAAAGGGTTAAGCCTCTGAAACACAACTGCTTATGGTCAAATGAAGAAAATACTGCTCAAACAAGCAGGCCGTTTGTGCAGACTTGCAACCTTGTCGCAAGACATGATGACCAGCTTAAAAATGTAAGACTTCTTTCAGCCCGCAAAAATTCTTTCTTACAGCCCTGTCAAATTATTCATGAACGTGGTGATGCAGGGAAGGTATCATTGAGAAATTACCCAATGAATGCAGCTTCACCAGTAGATGAATTTAGTGTTACTGGATTACTCAGTGTTTGGAGGTCAGACTGACAGTGTCCTATTTGATGTTAATAAGTAGTCATCCTGCCTGTCTAACTGCCTAGCCTGATAATGTATTTTATATTACTGTTGAAAACACTAGCAATATCATAGTGCATTCTCTGAATAGAAAGATCTTGTTTTGTATTGCCAAGATAATACGAGTGTATTTTACACACCACAATGGAAATACATTTCTGGAAAATATATATAAGAAATGCCTTTTACTCTAAGACAGCATATATTGTTGAACTGTCAGAGTATTAGTTGATTAGGGTTTTTGTAATATCCTAACAACTGTAAAACAACGTATCAGTATTGCTCTTTTAATAAATAGTGGGTGAGAAAAGTGTATAATATGTGCATTTTTTTTACTTTTATTGGTGCATCATATTCTCACATCATAGTGATAGTGACATACATGTGCATTATTGAAATAGCCTTCGAATGAAAAATCAATCTGAGGAATTTTCATTGTATGCGTCTAACTTTAAAAAATTATAAGTTTCAGCCAATAAATATTATTTGCCTACTTTTAAATGATGGATAGTGATGTGGTTAAAAATAGTATGTGATTAACCATCAGAAGAATTTAGATTGTGGTCACATCTCCATCACAGTCAGGCCCATGATCCTGACCAAGTTATTCATTCTCTCCTCATTTCATTTTTCTTATTTGTTTAATGATTAGGCTGGACTAGGTAATATTGTAAAAGCTCCTCTCCCTAATAGGCTCAAGTCTAGTCTAGGAGGAATTAAAAAAATCTGATCATCACAAAAATTCCACTCTACCAGTAGTGACTATCAAACATTTTACCCGGATTTAATCATACAATATTATTTGACAGATATTCACCGAGTCCCTACCATGTGTCAACACTGTCCTAGAGCATTCAGCAAACTAGGTGCCTGGGGCCATGGATGGCACATTTTAGATAATGTTAGAACCAGAAGGGATCTTAGAGATCCTTGTCAAAACTTTTCTATACCCAAGAGGTCTGGAGGCCAGAGAAGCTTACGAATTTGAAGTGTGGCAAAACTAGCGCTAGCAGTCAAGTGTCCTGATCAGTGACACAGTGTTCTTTCCATTCCACATCCTCTGCTTGTGACTGGTGAGGGTAAATAAAGACCTGCGACAGGAACACTTCACAAGTGGCTAGTGAATGACAGGAAATGATGAGGAAGGAAGTTAGCAACTGGATCCCAGAGTTACCCTGAGCCCAGCAAGACGGAGACTCAGAAATAGAGAGCTGACATTCTTGGACCATATTCAGAATAGGCCCCAAACTTATTGGTAATTGGGGTTTCATAAAGCAGCTCTGACCTGGTTTTCTTCCTTTTGAATGTTGAAGAGTTGCCTTGCCCCCAGGTTGCATTACTAGTTCTGTCTTAGCTTGCTTAGTTATATTAAACACCCCAGTTGATCTTTTTCATTTCATGCATCTGCATAATGACTGGAAGGCCACTTAACAGATGTGTTTATAAAGTTTGTTTAGGGCTTTTAATAAACTTTGATCTCAGATGAAAGGCCAGAGAGAGTATAAATTGTCACTATTAGCACTATTAATATAAACACTCAGATGGTTTCATGTTAATTATTTACCATTAGTGAACGGTTTCAACCCATCATTGCCCCCAACTGCATTATACTTGAACATCAAACAGTGAAAGGCCAAACCATCCAAATAGCCCTTCCCACATTAATCTCTTCAGGTTCTCTTCTTAATTATTTTGTGTAACTGGTCTTCCATAAATGATTTTCTAGAGCCTTTTCCGTGTTTTCCTCTGCTAGCATTGCGCTTCTACCTGTATCTACCGCAGAGGCTAATGGAACACATCCTTGACATGTTTTTCTCATTGTTATCAAACATTAATTATCTAGTCTAAAACATGTTAAGCATAGGCTCACTGACTTAAAACACTTACGTTCTATGAAGTACTCCTTTTATATTTTCTTCTCAGAAAATGTCCTGTTTTCATCTTTATCATTTCTAACTCAGACCTTGTTTTGCTCTGTAATACCTCAAAGCTTCTAATTAGACATTAGTTTTTCCTTGAAGAGTATATTTATTCAAAAGTGTAGGAGTTCACTGAGAGGGTAAAACAAAAGTCAGGCAATCTCTGTCTCAGAGAGCGATTAGTTTCAGCAGATGGGAGTTAGGAGACCTGTGTGTGAATTCTAGTTCTTCCTATGCGTACCTCCAGTAACCTCTGAACCTAATACCTTTTATGGACCTATACTTATCCTTCCCATCTCACAGGCTGTAAAGATCAACTGAGATCATGGGTGGGAAAGTTCTTTTCAGAATTTCAAAAGTGTCCCTCCCATGTGCTTGTATTACTCTCACTAGCCACAAGAGCAGTGTATAGTATCTCTTGTTTGTTTTTCTGGTGCTGGGGATTGAACCCAGGTCTTCATGCATGCTAGACAAACACTCTACCACTGAGCCACATTCCCAGCACAAGAGCAGTGTATAGACTGGAAAGGTTTGTCTTCTTAATCAGAACATTTACCTTCTGCTCCTACTTTTGCCACATTGACACTTTATAAATTTTACCTCCAGAATTTTGGTGTTTCACATTTAGGCTTTGAGAAATTTAGAATTCTTGTAATAATCCCAATAATTTTAGTTTAGCACACCTGAGCTTTGGGTTTGGTTGACATGTGATAATAATCTGTTTGGTTTGCTTTGTTTAGTTTTGTACTGGGGATTAAACCCAGGGGCATTCTACCTCTGACCTATACCCCCAGCCCATTTTATTTTTTATATTGAAACACCATCTCACTAAGGTGCTGAGGGTCTCACATACGTTGCCAAGGTTGGCCTCAAACTTGGGATCCTTTGGTCTCAGCCTCCCAAGTGTATGATTACAGGTGTGTGCCACCACGCCTGGCCAATACCCAGTATTTTTTAAAGCTTTCCTAATGATTGTAATGCACAGCCATGGTTTATAATCATGATTTGGGTCATCTTCTATGTGCATTTTAAGAATGTGCCTGTAGCCATGCGTGCTGTACCCCTGTCATCTCAGTACTTGGGAGGCTGTGATAGGAGGATCATAGGTTCACAGCCAGCCTCAGCAACTCAATGAGACCCTCAGCAACTTCATGAGACCCTGTTTCAAAATAAAAAATATAATAGGGCTGGAGGGGTGTGTAGCTGGGAGGTAGAACACCCCTGGGTACAATCCCCAGTACCTCAAAAAAAAAAAAAAAAGAATGTGCCCGTAGAGCTCATCATTACTCTGTCTTGTGTCCAATAAATTCAGCCCTCATTTCTACTGACTGAATTTCATGTCTTCTCTGTTGATACTGTGATGTCTTCTCTCCTTAATATTTCTTCTTTTTAATCTACCAAAACAACAGTTGTAAGATTCCTTCTCAAATATTACTTTCCTTAATTTTCCAAGTCCATAGGAGCTTACCTTTACCCTCTTCTCAACATTTAAATTTGTCAGACCTACCTTCAAGGCCAATTTACCCAGTCATGAAGTTACTGAACAAGCAGTTCTCTCACTTTAACAAACTGGCCAATTTACAAAAACAGTGTCTTTGGAACCTGTATGAACAGTTTAAAAAATTAATAAATGAGTACAATGAGCAAATTGGCTATTTAGTCAATTTGGTTTTGTCATGCTAAGATTACGTCAACCCTTCCCTCGACTCTCTTTTCTCACTTCTTTCTACTTTTGTGTGAATCGCCTGTTACATCACACACATTGCTTCTTATTCATACCTGCTTTCAACATGTGACAACCAGCTACTCCACGTGAACCGCTGAGTGTGAAGCATGGCTCCTCCCTAGGGGTCCTGAGCTTCAAGACGGTAGCCTGGGACTCGTGCTTCATAAATCCTATCAAACTTTATGTCAGACCCCACCAAAGTGATTTAGGAGGCTCTTGGAGAAACTTGTTACTAAGACGATGAAGAAGATTCTGGGAGTGATGATAAGAGGTTGAGAACTTTTCAAGTGTAGTTTAATCCTCTGTATATCATCAGGGTCAATTAGACCCAATCCTGATTTTTTTTAAATTTCTTTTCATAAGTACTTTTCTTTTTACTTCTATTCTCTTTTTCAGGATCTTCCAAAGAACAAAGGGAATTTTCTTATTTTTAAGATAGAACTTATTCTGTCTTACAGATGCAAAATGGATCTTGGTGATCTTATTTTCTTAAAACCTTTTATTATTTCATTATCCACTGAATTATTTTATCATTACTCATCAATTGTCCCTAACTATACTAGAAAAGAATAAAATAATATGAAAATGTAGGACTAATGAAATCACATAGAATGATGTTATAGTAAGTGAACTAAACCATTGCTATTTTGTAATATTTCAGTGTTCTTATTGGATTGCCCAAAGTATGTCAGGAACCGTGAACAGTACGAGATTTTCCCTACTTGAAAGCTAGCAACTTAGCCTGTCACACTTTCATGGATGCTGGCAGAAGACAGGAGACACAGGGCACAGCAGCCAGCACGAACTTGATGTTTGCATTGGTCGTCTTCCCCTCGAAACCCCACAGGAATGGCAGGAGATGTGCCCAGCTGGCTGTTGCACACAGTGAATCTGTGTAAAGTAGAGGAAGGCTGAGTTTGTGAAATCCCTATTCTCCTAAAGGGGGCTACAAGAACTCTTATCTAACTCTGGTCCCAGAGGGAGACATTATCTGTATCTTCCAAGACTGTTTGCTGTTCAAACATCCTTAAAAATCTACTCTTGGTCAAAAGCTATCATAGGACATGCAGAGATGCCATGGAGATGCGCTTCCCAACAAAATATTGTATCATCTTTCAAGAAGCTATGAAGTTTTGTAGTCTCCTAAGTTATTTTATTCAGTGCAGGTTGAGAATTCAGAATTTTTCACTTTCATCCATAAAGACAAAAAGAAAGAAACTGACAGGGAAAGATGACTCAAAAGATGATTATAAAGATACCGATAGCAGCACTCTAGATTCTAATGACGATGATGATGAAATTGACTATATAAACAAAAAGTCAGATTATGAATCTTCAAATGATGATATCCTAGGTGAATTATTGCAAATTCAGGAATACGTAAGTGAACTGTATGTCTCTAAGGACAAAAGGGAAATATGATACTCTCATGCAGTTAGTCAATCAATAAGATCATTTAAGAAAAACCCATCCCCATGTATGAGAACTGGCCTGTAACGTGTCATGAGAACAACTAAAGAGGCAGACAGATCCAGGATGTGTGGTCCTGGGTGACAACAGCAAGGCCAGGGGATCCCCACAATTTAGGTCAGAGGGAGGGAGCTCCTGAAGACAGGACAGAAAGTGACGTCATCCGAGCTGGAATGCCCCTGGTTCAGCTCAAGCTCCTGTCAAATGCGTCAGGCATCTTCCTGGTGCTGATAGTGCCAGGGTCTGGTTGCAAAGCTACGAGACTCTAATGGTTTTTCATTTATGTGTAGTATGCAGAGAAACTATGTGGGGAAAAAATGGCCAGGTTATTCAGGGGCAATTGTTGCCGTTACAACTCAAGAGGATTATAGTCAGATCAAGCTGAATCCTTAGATTCACAGAGATGAATTTCATCATGCAAGTACCTGGCCTGGGCCATTTGCTGAAAGGATATTTAACAAGACTCTTCCTCTTTTAATAGGTTTGTGCACTCAGATTACTTCCTGTGCTTTATAAGTGAGCAGCAAATGTTGGAAGCCGGTTGTATACAAAAGGGAGTGAAAGGAAATGATAACATAGAAGTGACAATTTTGATTGGATTATTCATTCTAATTTATGCTTATAAATCCAAAAAGTTAAAATCTAGTAATTATGTAGTAACGATGATGGTCTTGTCCATTAAAATAAATTGAAGCTGTCACATTTTTTAAAATATTGTGCTTTGAAAATGAAAGTTTAAGAAGAATGAACGAGAAGTTGTGATAAACTAAAACTCATTAGAAATACATTTGAAATCTGGAATCCATATTTACAAGATGGGCATTTTCCCGGCTCATGGATGGCAGTTTTCAGCAGTCTGTTGCATTCGTACCATCAAGACCAGGAGAATATGTGATATGCTTACGTTCTTGTAAAAAAAATTTAATGTAATTTTCCTACCCCTTTTTCTCTAAATTATTCATCAAATGACTAAAATATTTAAAAAATTGAACCCCCATTGGGCCTGGATAGTAAATGGCAATGGCTAATTTTCCTGATATACTAGGGATTAAACAGAAGTACATTACTGTTCAAGATACTCGAAGCAGACTGCCCTTCTGTATTCCCATGCTTCATTTGTTTGTATGATGGCACAAAGGAGTCTTCATGGTTTCCAGAGGGCACATGTTGCGACTAACTTCTTCAAGTAACATTACAGTAAATATGGCATCTTCAATTTTTATGTGTTGGTATCTTTTTTATATCTCTAAATACTTTTTTAAGCACTGATTTCCCTTAAAGTTTTAAGAGAGTGAGAACATCAAGCAGTGCACTAAATCAGTGCACTAAATGACTGAGCATCATAACTCTAGCTCAGATATGTACCTATGGCTGCACCTTCTTGGAAATAATCTAGAGCAAATATTTCATCTTAGGCTTCTGGTTAAAGTCTGAGAGGGCTGGGAGTCTGGGAGCAGGAAAACAAGATAGAGTACTCTGAATTTGGTCTCTAGTGCTTCTCATGAGTGTTCTATCCTAGAATATCCCAAGAAAATGTAGTGCACAGGAATCCTCAAAGAAGAATGGAATACGTGCCTCACTTAATTTGATCTTAGTGTTGCGACTTCTTTATTTCATTTATACTGGATTCCAGAATTGCTAACATACCCATATTCACAAGGATATGGCATAAGGAACCTTTCTCAAATCAAATATAGATTATCTGATCTTTTATATTAGCTAATTTTAAAAATATTGCTGCAATATGCATAGTTACTAGATGACTGAGAAGCAGTTGTAGCACCAAATTCAATAGATATTTATAGAGTATCTATTATATAGTAACACTATAGATTCAATGATTAGTAAAAGAAGATAGTTCTTGTTATAGACTATGTGTTTGTGTTTCTTCCCCCCTCCACCCACACACACACCCACACACACACACACACACCCACACACACATTTTATATATATATATATATATATATATATATGAATGAAATGGTATTGGGAGGTGAGACATTTGGGAGGTTATTCAGTTTAGATGAGATCATGAGGACGGAACCCATGATGGGATTACTGTTCAATAAGAAGGGGAAGAGCTGGGCATGATGGCAACACGCATGTAATCCCAGTACTTGGGAGGCTGAGACCAGAGGATCTGGGTTCACTGCCAGCCTCAGCTACTTA
Organism: Glis glis; assembly: GCA_004027185.1. NCBI lineage: Eukaryota > Metazoa > Chordata > Mammalia > Rodentia > Gliridae > Glis > Glis glis. Next base: position 16,442 of record PVJS01019274.1, on the reverse strand, counting down.
GTGAGGCCTTCCGCAACTTTGTGAGACCCTGTTTCAAAATAAAGAATAAAAAATAGGGCTAGGTGTGTAGCTGGGAGGTAGAATGCCCCTGGGTTCAATCCCCGGTACCACCAAAAAAAAAAAAGAATAAAAAATAGGGCTGGGGTGTAGCCTGGAGGTAGAATGCCCCTGGGTTCAATCCCTGGTACCGCCAAAAAAAAAAAAAAATGAAGAAGAAAGATACACTAGTGAGTATACTGCAAGAAAGTGGCTGTCTAGAAGCCCTCACCAGACATGGACTTTACTGGAGCCTTGATCTTAGACTTCTCATCCCCTACCCTATAAGAAATAAATATGTGTCATTTAATCCACCCAATCAATAGTATTTTTGTTGTAGCAGCCAATCTTTATGCTGAAGAGTTCTCAAGTAAATTGGAAAATAAAAGGCAATTAATGAAAAATTGCAACATAATGCATACCTGTATGTATATGTGTGTGTGTGTGTGTGTGTGTGTGTGTATTTATATCTATTGCCTTAAAAATTCATTTTCATTCAAGAACCAAAGAATATCCTTAAACTAAGTCTGGTCAGCTTTAGCAGAATGAAGACTGGCATAGCAATGCTATAAATTTGATTTGCATCTAATAGATGCTTAATAAATCCCTGTTGAGTAAAGGAAAGATGATGTTCTACCCAAAGCCTGTGTAATAAGTTACTATGAAATCTGTTCTCATTTTTAGAGTATTGTATATATTCTAGAGTTTTATAGCATACTTTAAATGTATAGAGTCATGGTTTTGGCTACTTCTAGCTTTTAATGCATCTAGTAAATGCTGCAGAACATGTTCATTTTAGTTGAATATGTTAAAATGAAGTGGGGGAGGGGGCCTAAGTCCAAATTTCAGATTGTTTTGGCAAGACCAACTCCTCTGCATACCAACCACCAGCCCACAGAGCCTCATTGTTGTTCAGTTCAATGCATGCATGGCTTTCAGTTAGAGGGGGGAAATACTTTCTAGCAACTGAAGTACCAGGAAAATAATTGGTTGCCCCAAATGTCAGATGGATTTGCCCACCGAAGAACATTGTGAGCTGTATCACACCCACTAGTCCAACAGCAAGCCACCTTCTTGTTTCCATAATCTGTCTTTGTTCTGCCATTCTGGACATAGCTTCACAGAGCATTTCAAATGTACTAGCAGTTTACTTTCCTATTAGCTGTGGAGATGAGGTGTCTGCCAAAATGTTTTACTTTAGCAGCATATCATTGGTACTTTAAGTTTGGTCTGGTAGTGAGGACAGCTTCAAAGATAGCTCAGTTGATTTCTGATAGTTTTAAAATATACTTGGTCATCCCTGCTTCTGTCTGTGTTGGCAGCAGTCATCAGAGGAACGCTTTGTATAAGATCCAAAAGAGCATTTCTAAGTGTTCAAAAAAGGATTTTAATTACAAAAGCAAACTTTAAAAATATAGGCAGAGTTGATCTCAGTTATTTTTGAATTAAGTCTCAAAGCCACAATGATAAAAATAAAACACCTTGCCCGATTTCTATTTAGATCTGATCTGCCTGTCACCAGAAACTCATCCATATAGGGGGATTAACTGTTCACATGCTCTTTCCCCATCCCTGTGCTCTGTGGAGTAATGGAAAATGATTAATTTGTTTTGTCATTCTCTTTGAGAACACAGAGCACCTCTTGGAAAGAAAATAACCTCTTATTTTGAAAACAGAGATTAATTACGTTCACCTCACCAAGGTGCTTTTAAGTAAATTAGTCTGGACCTTACCTCAGCCAGAACAATTATCTTTCCTTATCAGCGTTCTGCATCAGGACCCTCTGTTCCATGTTAAATATGGATGAGACAATGGGATTGTCTACTTTACCATGTCCTGGGGCCCTGGGGCAAGAACTTTGCAGTTTGCAGGGAAATGATCTGCATTTCCCAGTATCTGCCCTGGGCTGGGTGTCCCCATTGTTACCCAGTCTGGCCAAGTGTCTGCTCATCCACCAGAAGCAGGTTGCTCTTCAAAAACACACACTTCCTGCAGCACCTGTTAGGTGCTACAGTTAGACTGACTTTACTCTCCTGTTCCTCTCTTGAACTTAATCTAGACTGTTTTACTCAAATTTACTGTCCCTTCAGTTTTCTTCCAGCTATGTTTTTTAAATCATTTCTTTAATTTTGAGCCTATTTAGAAATATTCTCTATCCCTTTAAAAGTTTTTAAATTCTGTACTTAAAAAATAAATTTGCTCTATTTTTCCACCAATATTTCTAAGTTCTAAATGTACCTTTATCTTTCTGATGACATTTTATTCCATGAAACTGAACTTCACTGTGTGTGATCTAAAGTACCTGGCACTAAAAACATAGAGAAAAATATAGCCTTGCTTTAAGGAATTTTCATTCTACCGGCAACAAACGTGATTTCACATGTGATAGGAGATATATATGTGCATAGTAACCACTGGGATAGGCACCTAATTCAGATTTAGGGGGAAAGTTCACAGAATAATAACTAGTATTATCATTGTAATAATAGCTAGTATTTATTGTGTGCTTACTTGGGCTCTACTCTGAGTATTTTTCAGGTATTAATGTATCTTAGTCTTACATCAATCCTACAACAGGTATTATTATCATTTCTTTTTATAAATGAGGAAATAGTATCAGTGCAGAGGGATCAATGGGGACTTCTCTGAGGTCCTAGGGCCAGTAAGTAACTAAACCAATCTTTACACTCAGGCAGACCAGCTCAAGGGCCCATGCTTTTAAATGCCATCTAAGAGGAGGTTATGGCCAAGCCAAATCTTGCACAAGGAGAATCAGGAGCTAATTTAAGCTGTGTGTAAAGAACATTTCAGACAGATGGACCTTCATGTGCAAAGTCATGATGGCACAGAGGCTTTCAAGAAAGAAGCAAAAGTGTAGAGTAATATGTGTGGCAACAGAGCCAGAAGCTAATTAGCAGTATTTAGATAAGGGGAAATTTGTGAAAGCCTATTGTTGTTGTTGTTGTTAGACTAGTTACAAAGTGGGAAAAGTGAAAAGCAAGTCCTTTGCCTACTTTTGGAAGCATCTTTTCTAAAAATATAAAATGACACATATTTGGTGTTGGTAATTTCATAGAACATACACCCCAGATGACAATAATATCTTAATTCCTGTTTTGATTTTTTGTTTATGTTTTTCTTAAACATAGTCGTTCGCTTTGCTTTCTGCCATTGAGGAGTGATTACCCCATGGATCCCATATTCAGTTTTCTCATTTTCCTTTTTCTTCTTAATACCTTTCTTCACACTCTTTCCAATGTTTTAAACTTACAAAATCAGATCCTCACCTAATTCAGGAAGAAATTAAAGCTGTAGTAGACTAAAATTGGAACCAAAAAGGTTATTAGGGATGTTCAGATTCCAATTTCCCATTTTCCTGATTTGAAAACTGAGTCTCATGGGTTAAATAATTGACCAAGCTTCACATAACTGGTTATTCCAAAGCTGAGGTATAACTTCGTTTCTCCTGATCTCTAATCAGTGTTTTTTGTTTGTTTTTGTTTTTGTTTTTCCTGGTATATCATGCTATCTGTCCTTAAACAGAAGGCTACAAATAAAAGTAATAGGTTATATTTAGAGAAAACCGTATGTGGCCATTTAGGACATTTTCCAATGTGTATAGTCAGAATTCACATTCTTGGGGAGTGAGAGTATAATGTGGAGTATTTGGTAGGATACCTTGGCCTTCTGGAGATTCAGCTTACTCTCCCAATTAATTTCTCACCGAGCTCCACAGCAGTGGCCTCCTGAGGTGGGGCTCAGAATTTCTACTTATTCTCAGCAAGTCCAGCTTGGGCGTGAGATGCCCATCTTGCCTCCCTCAGCACTCCCAAACTCCACAAATCAGGGGCTCAGGGTGTTGCTCAGTGGTGGAACGCTTGCCTAGCCTGTCCAAGTCCATGGGTTCCATCCCTAGCCGTGCAAAAATTAGTCAATTAAATAAAAAGAAAGTTCCAAACTCCACAGATTCTTCTCCTGATTAGGGATGAGGGGCTAGCAGTTTGTTCTCAAAACAATATCCAGAATGTTCCTTTGAGAGTAAATAAGAACATGCCACGCCTCTGCTCAGAATTCTGAGATGGCCTTCCAACTAACTTGGATAAAATCCAAAGTCTCCACTGGCCCACAAGCCCTCTCAGATGTCGCTCGGGTCGCTCTGGCCTCCTCTTGCAGCGCGCTCACTGAACTCACTCCCGTGGACACAGCGGGTTCTCGGCCGTTCATTCCTGCCCTGTGTCAGACAGTCCCCTCCTCAGGCTCTTCACCCTTAGTTTATTCTGTCCCAAACACATTCCCCCAGGGATTCTCATAACTCAGTCTCTCACTTCATTCTGCTCCAAAACCATGTTATCTGAGGCCTCCGTTACACATAAAATAACAACCCGATCTCTCCGCACCCCTTCACCTTGCTTTCTTCTTCTTCTTCAGAGCATTTATGACAACCTGCTATCTTATGAATGCATTTCTTCCCCAATAAAATGTGCATTCCATGAGGACATTTTTGCCTTATTCATTCATCTCTAGAACAATGTCTGATCTATCATCACTATTCAGTAAAAATTTGTCGATTAGTTAAATGCAAAAACCTTTTCCTCATCGAAGAACACCCATGTGTTTATTTAAGAAGCATTTATTGTATCTCTGTCCTGTAGCAGACACTGGGTGGAGTGCTGGGGAAACTTTCCTGACCTTCATGATGCTTATAGGCTAGCATTGAGACAAACATTGATCAAACAGTTGCACAAATAAATATGTTAGTCTACTGACAAGTGGTACCAAAGGTTCCTGAAGCAATGGGGAGCTCCTTTGACAGAACCAGAGAAGGCAGGGTACCCTTCCCCAAGGAAATAATGACAGAACCATGATCTAAAAGATAGTATAAGTTAATCAGCTCCTTCAAGATTTGTGCATTTCACTGTGTGTAAATTTTACATTTAAACAATAAATAATGAGCTAGCATAGAGATACGCTTGCAGGTGCAGTAAGGGGGAAAGTACACTAATGTATGCAACCTAATTTTAAACCCAAAATATGAGTTGGATTAAAGAATAGACAGAGGGATGTATAGATGGATTGATATGTGATAAAGCAAATATAACATAAGGTTATTAGTAGCATGTATGTGGCACCTATATGGGCGATCTCTGTAAATTTCTTTTGGATGTCCTGTATGCTTGAAAATGTTCATATTATTGGGGGAGTAACCAGATAAGGAGACTGGAGGGAACATTGTCCACTGAGGGCACAGTATGTACAAAAGTAATTTAGGTGCTGTTACACGTCTTTTATGTTTTCGATGATGTCTGTAGAATGCTAAATGCATTTCTACATATTGCATACAGTTTTAATTAAGTTTACCTTGTTTCTGCTTGGTACTCTGTTGACTAGTGTTTATTAGCTGTAATTTTAGATCGTCACTGAGCTCCTCTTTCCTATTTGGAAGTTACGAGAGTTGGTAGCACCTCAGAAATTCAGCATTCTTTTAATATCCCTGCTATTTAGAAAGTGCCTGACAATTTTCAGTGCACTTTCACATTCACTGGATTGATAATCACAGCGACCCTGTGGATGTAGAATAATAATGGCCATCATTATTTATCCCCATTTTGCAAATCAGAGACTGAAGCATAGGACAGGGCAAAGTGATCTTCCCCAAACCATAAAATACAAGTAAGTGCCTTTACTGGAACTTGGATGACCACAGATCAGGGATGTGGACTTCCAGTCACCTCGCCAGTGTTGTTCATCAGCCAGCTGCAAGCAGGTGTCTCGGGCCTGTGCATCCAGAAGCGGAATTTCTTTACCTGCCACCTTAGCAGAAGTTGTGAACCTGTCTCTTCCAAGAAGCCCTTCATACTATTTGCCCATCATTAACATGAAATTGTGTTTGGGTTTGGGTTTGACTTTTTTTGCAAATGTTCTTACATTTATTTCCCTTGTGAGTACATTGTAGTTTCAATTTTAAGAAATAAAGCAATTTCCATTAAGTGGATTATATACCTCAAGACCCTTGTAAAAGTTGTAAGCACTTAATGTTTGGTTAAGCACACAGAGAACACTAGCCTAGTCCTCATTTGTTCCCTTGTGTTATTTTTTTCTTTACATCAGTGAGTGCAAAAACAATATTTAAGGAGACAGTTGCATGAATCTTGAGGGATGAGATATTTTTTATTTCCTCTGTCTTCCTTTCTCCTTCAACTCATTCTTGGCATTTTTTTTCAGTAGTTGGGATTGAACCCAGGGGCATTCTACATCCAAGCTACACCCTCAGCCCCTTTTTATTTTTTATTTTGAAGCAGAGTCTCATTAAGTTGCTATGGCAGATTTACCATAATTTATAATTTGATTATGCCTAGAAATAAGAAAGCAATAACCTAGACTGTCAGATTTCCATGTTTCAAATAGTTCTTCTTTAATATTTTTTATTGTAAATAAGAGTTGGAAAATACCTAGAAAGTCTTCTGTATTCAAATTTTCCAAGGAATATGAAGCTATGTTGCCTTGTCTCAAGTTTTATAATTTTTTAAGGGAGATCTTCTTCTACCACTTTGGGCTGGATTGTTGTTATATGAAGACAAACAGAATTTGTTGTTGACAAAATTCTTCTAGATTTTAGCCCAAATATAGATGCTGGTGTCACATTGCCATGTTAACTGGCATTTTTACTTAACAAGCTGGCTGTACTCTTTTACCCCAAGACACATGTAAACACTTCTAAGTGGGTATCTGATTTTTTAGACCTCTCTTAAAGTCCACAGTCTATAAACAGAGGACTCTTCTGATATTCCAAGAAACCCACACAACTTTCTTCGCTGGGACTTTTGAAGGATGTGCATGAACGACATGGGACTTTGAGGGCTTGTTCTCTGCTACTGTTCGGTTTGGTTCCAGTAAGCATCTTGCACAGTTTGGATGGAAACTGGGCCCTTTAAAGCCAATACAGCTGTGCTGGATCGAGTCCCCACAAGTGAAAGGCATACAGTCTGTCCTTTTTATGATCTCAGCCTTGCTCTCCTGGAACCTTGTTTACTCAGGTCCTTTCACCACCTTTCAGCCATTTGTCAGGAAAGTTTTGCGGTGGATCTCTTTCCAAATGAAATAGAATTGCATTTTTGAACCCAAATAAACTGCCTCATAACCTTGTTTGTGTAACATGTGCATTGTGCCAAAAATATGCACACTTATTTTTAAAATAAAAATACAGATGACATCTCCTTTATTTATCATCTAAACCTTGAAGCATGTATGATTTCAATAGCACTATAGGAAAATATTTGTTATATGTTAATAAGAAAATAAACACATGCATTTTTACAAAGAGAAGTATATATATGAAAATATGCCTATGGTTAAATTTGTTCCTTAAGTTTTCTCTGCAAGAGCCAAGAAAGGAAGCAATGCATCCCCCCTAATTCCTAATTGCTGCTACTTATGTTGTCATGCTATATTATTCAATTTTCCTCTAGTCTGAAACATAGAAATATCTAAGGAAAATTTACTGTACACCAGTACAAATCACTCAGCTCCATGGGAGTTAGATGTATGTTGAACTTTTGAAAGAGTAAAATTGGCAACTTATTCTTTGCCCTTGTCAGTAGGTATCTGAATGCATCTGTAGGTGCAAGAGAGTCTAACAGGGTCTCTACATTTCACTCTTGCTTTACTACTTGATCCTGCCCTTAGACTAAAGAAAATAAATCAAACAGCAAACTTGCTTCTGGGTTTTTAATAAAGAGGTCAAGATGCATGGTTTTATTAGAATAGGATAACTCTGCCTTTATCCTCATTCAGCCAATATTTATTTCTTTGAGGTACCTCTTATGGGCTAGAGACTGTGCTTACTAGTGCACCGTGTTACAAAAAGGAAGAAAGAAAGAAGGAAAGAAGAGAGGACGGGAGGGAGGGATATTAGTATCACAAAACTCTTCTTATACTTCGCTTCCTCTGATCAGTAGAAAGACTGTCCAGATCCCTTTTATGTCTGTGTCTATGTCCAGACACGAGATCCTGAGCATGGATACCTCAGCGCTGGTGAGATGAAATGCTTCGTGGCTTCATCTTAAAACTTCTCTAACAGAAATCAGTCTACCAATGACAGACCTCGAAATCTGACTGGGAAGAGCTGATAGCTAGAGAGAGGTTAGAAATTTCCATAAGATACTATCACAGCTTCCAGTTGCTATCTACTCCTTTTTACCTTGCTTTGCCACAAGACTATTGTTATAATAAGAATATTGCCATATCTACATTCAGATTGCTTGAATTTGCACCCCAGTTTTGCTACTACATGACTAAGTTACTTACCCCATTTGGTCCTCAATCGCCTTGTCTGTATAATGTTGATAACAGTAATATCTACCTGGCATGGTGGTATGAGGATTAAGAAGTGGATTAAAATGTAATTCATAACTTGAATTATTGAATTACATTTTAATGTGGTTTAGTCTTTTGTGATGCTACTAAACAGGATTAGGATTAAGGAATCCTTCCCTTTGCCCCTGCTTCTAGATCATGGAAGTCAAGCTCTTGACGCTTGTGGGATAAATCAGATGTTCACAGTTGTTGGTTCTTTATGAAGGCTTCTTTGTGACTTTTTCTTTGTTTTCAAATTTGGCATGAAATTTAGTATATTGTAATATTTTCAGAAGAGAAATTCTTTTTAAACCTTTTTGTGGGCATCTAATTTATTTATTCTAGAAAGTTGAATTAAGAAAAGTAAAGGCAAATTCGGTACCCTGTCATTTGCTGGCACCATTACTGAATGTACTTGAAAAATTGCTCCCTTAATTGTAACTGTAGAGACTTGCCCATACCCTTTAAAGCTTTGGGTGCAGAAAAAAAATTCCCCAACTTAAAAAATAACAAGTTTTCCTGACTCTACAAGAGGTGTTTTGCCCTAGGAACTAACATGCTATTCATGCAATCTTTGAAATTCAACAAGTTCCTTATTTTAGAATGTTTGCCTATGAATCTTGTCTCAGTAGCACTGTTAGTTTTGGGGAAAAGGGAACTTGAAGTGACATGTCGTGAGATAAGACTAATCAAGAACTGTAGCCAATATCATATTTAAAAATGTGTGGAAACAGTTTTGCATATATTTGTCTTTATGCCAACACGGTGGTTTTAAGTAAAAGTGGTGGTTTTAAGAACAGGGTCAGAAAATAAACATACTTCCCAAATTTTCATGTAATCATGAAATTGTATTATGAGACCTGAGGTGCCCACAGGCCTGGACTCCTGGTCTTCATTACCTCACTTCTTATCATTGCCGGTGCCCTAGAAGTCTCAGCATCTGCACATGTCATTTCTTTAGATGCAATTCCCTTTTATCTTTGTATAATTCTTATATCTTTTGCATATGCATTTTTCTTCCCCTCTTCCAGTGAATTAAAAGCTCCTGAAGAACAGGAAACTTGCCATCTCTGTCTTGTGGATATTTCTGTGATTATCTAAAATATATATTTGTTGTTAATCGACTGACTAGACTTTGAGAATGAAGAGAAAGACCCATGCAGCGTGTAGTATGTCTGATGTTGAGGAAGATATTTAGAAATAAATGGAATGTAAGATAAGTCCCAAGTGACATAATTGATCAAACAGTGTAAAGATCAGTTGATGGAGACTCGGGAGGTCAGTATAAAAAGAACTGTACTGAAGGAACTGAGGAGTTAGCAGGGTTCCCTCACAAAAAATGTAGTCATTTGGATATACACCCCAAAATATAATAAAATAGTGAAAATAAGCTAGTATATGAACACCTGAAAGCCAAAAAGAAAAGGTTTTATATAGTCATTTGTTTGAAACTTTTAAGAGAAATTTGTGCTTACATGCTGGTTTTACAGGGGAAGAAGGGATCATTTGCTTACTTTGAGAACAAAAGAAGTTTAACATACTTAACCCAGGTTCATAGGATCACTTCTGAATGAGAAAAATGATGGATGAAAAAAGGAAATAAAGTTTAAAGACTACAAGTCTGTTAGAGTCTGTGTTTATGAAGAGGATTTTATTCAGTGCACAGTTTTGCTTTAAAGCCATCAGAGCATTGCTTTGTATTTTATTGTTCAAGTGCCAGTATAATTCTGTAGAAGATCTCTAATTTTATTTAAATAAGTGTAGAATATATGGTGGCTAAAGCTGCCTGCTCTCCTAAATCTACAAGTTGTGTCCTATATTAAGGCATATCATTTTGATGAATCTTTTCTACACGTGAACAAAAATTAAATGAAGTCATTTAAAATGCACGGCAGTTTAAAGAGCATACATGCAGCAGAAAGACTAACAATAATATAAATGTTGAGTAGAAGGAACAAAATACTAAATCCTTTAAATGGACCTTAAAAAAAAACACTTTATGAACTTCAGCACATAGAGCTTTCTATTCAAAATGGCAAAATAAAAGTGCTTCTGTCCTTCTAAGATCACATCACAAAAATAAGCATATGAAGAAACAGAAACACTGATTTATACATGACAAAAGTAGAAGTCAGCTATAACTCTAAGTTGCAGAACACTGAAGAGTGGTAAAATAACTTGGAACGGAAAAGGTGCAACCCGAGTGTCTGTCCTGGGGTAGCAATGGAAGGCAAACAGCATTGTGCAGAATTCCAGAATGGCGTATGAACTGAAGTAATAGGTACAAGTGCTGCAGAAGGAGAAGGTGGAAATGGGTACGTGTCTGTGACAAAGAGTTAGACCCTTAACTTTCTATTTGTGTCCCTCCTTGTACCTAAACCTTGTGGGAGACAGAAGTCTAGGGTCTGGAGACGTAGTCTCTGCGAAACCCTCTTTTGCAGATTCCAGACAAAGAACAGCATCTCTCTAGAGGGACATAGGGGGTTTCAAACAGGAAGGAAACTGAATGCCTCTTGTGAAAAATTGCTTACAGACTCAAAATTCAGGCCCCCCCAATAAAAATCCAGGTGACCACCATATTAGCCTACAATGTACTTATTGAGTTCTCAGCATAGATATCACTCATGATTATTAATATTGTGCTATGTTTTGGTAAATAACAAACAGTGAAATCTTATGGCTTACTAAAAACAGAGGTTGTTGGCTCACGCACATGTAGTTCCATATGGCGGCAGTGCCATCTGGAGAATGTGGCCTCCTAAGTCCTCACGGCAGGAGTTGGGATGAAAGAGGGAACACAAAGATTCTCAACTGTCTCCGTGCAGCAGTGACTCACTTAGAGTCCGTTGTTGAGGACAGTTCACATGGAAGATGTCAGAGAGCATGTGGACCATTGGGTGGCCACTAACTTCTCTACAGCTTTGCAAATTTAAGTCCTGGTTCTTGCAGGACACTTCACTTTCGTCCCTTGCATCATCCACGGGGCTTGTTGTTTATTTCATCGAACAATTAAAATTCATTTTAAGTTCAAAAGCTAGCACTGTTTGCCTTCCTAATATGTTCCAGTGCTGTTTGTTACTGGACTAAGAATACAGAGATGCATATAATATATGTTACACCTTTTCTGGTCTCAAGGTTACTCCCCCACTTACCCTCTTGTTTCACATTGGCTTTGAAATAATTTGCAGATCATTCTCTCTTAATGTGTATATTGGTGCATGTAACAGGACTAGCCAATCAAAGACTGTATAATAAGTTACTGATTTATATTCAATAGGACCGTGTGTCCCTGTCACTAATGTCTAATTTCAGATATTTCTCCTGCCTTTTGAGAACTGCTCCCCATTTCCCTTTTAACTAAAATAATTGTTGAGAACTCTTTTTTATTGTTCATAATAGCAACACTGCAGATCTCTAAATGCCTTATAGATAAATAACTGCAAATTCATTTATTTCTCAGTATTACCTTGTGGTTTATTTCTGATGTTCAATGAAGCAGGTTTGTAAATTAATATGAATGTGAAATGCTCTATAGAAAGTTTCATAGCACATCAATTGAAAGCAATTATCCAGGAAGAGGTTTTATATCTGAGTCAGTCTTGCAAATGCATCTCATATGCTTTTAGAAAGAAAATAATTTTTCTTATTTAAAAAGATGTATTTAACTTGGAAATGCATTGTTATTATATCTGTCCTTATTTGACTATATAGTCTGACTTATTTCACATCTATAGTTTGATCTGCTTATAGCACTTTTCCATCTCATATTTAGTATTTAGATTCTCAGAGTATTAATCAATGTTTTATAATGTTTGGTTTCCTTATGTTTTCATCTTCAGAGTACCCGAGTGGCCTTGGACCATCTGGAGTCTGTGCCTGAGAAACTGAGCCTACTAGAAGATTTCAAAGACTTCAGAGTGAGAAGGAGTTGGCTTGTCTCTTTCAGTATTTCTATCTGAGTGAGAAAGCTTGACATCTTCCTGATGTGCAAAGAAAACTGGAGGAAGGGACGAAGGACCGAAAACATTGGGGACTTTTAACACTCCCTCTTATTAGAGTTTATTGACATTTGTGAAGTCACAACTAAAAATAATGAAACTTTGGATTACCAGAATTTAGGAAAATAGAGACTCTTTACCCTACTACTAGAAGTTCACTTGTCCCCTTAAAACTTTAACAAGAATTTAGAAAAACCTGATAATCAAAGGGAGTTAAAACATGACATTGACAGTCGGTAACTTTTTTAATTAGCAATTTTAATTTATGGATTATCTTTTTTTCCAAATTGCCAGGCTAAGGCACTATTTGTTTAGAGGTATGATAATTCACAGGTTATCCCTCTACTCTGATACATGAATTTAAATCCACATAGTTTTAGATTCCATATCCCATGCTGTTTATTGATAGAACTCTAACCAGAAAGCATTTTATTATCAAGCCATTTAATTACCTGTGTGGGTTTATATACTGTAATTTTTATTAAGTTCCCTGCAGGGAAGAGATACAAAGCAAATAACACTGGTACCCAGTTCATCTAAAGTTTTGATTATTTCTCGTGATGTGATTATATATGTGCAGTTTAAATCCTTATCAGAGAATTATGAGGCTAATATCCAAGGCCATGAAATTTCTATTCCCCTTTTGCAACCCAATGTGGATAGCAGGGAGTATGGTATATATATTCCCTGCTATCCACATTATCTTTTCTCCCTTTTCCTCTGTACTAACAGACATTAGACATCTAAGAGAATGAAGGACAGGCAAGGGAAGGTATTGCAGACAGGTGTCCTTGACACTGAGAAACAGATGCCTGTCCTACCCCAGCATAAACATATGGAGTTTCACCTCCAGTGACAGCTCACTTGTTCCCCTGTGTCCTTCCCGGGACAGAATGTTCCTAAGTACAAGTCAAAAGTTGTGCTCTCTCCCATTACCAAAAGATTTATTTTTTTAAAATATGTTTTTATTGGTGCATTGTAGTCTCACATCACAATGAGTATCAGTTTGGTGTTAACATACATGCACACAGCTCTTGGTGTCCCTCCCCCCCGCCCCCCCCCACATATAGCACTGAGAATGATGTTGGTATAATCTCATATGTACACATTGTTTATGATAGTAATTCCATAGATTCATTTCTTTCTTGCCCTTCCCCTTCCCTTGCACCCCTTTCCTTGCACCTCTGAGGGTTCTCTGTTGTCATTGGAGTCCCTTTTGTGTCCCCACTACTCCCTAGGTTGCGCATATTAATGAGAACATATGTCCCTTCTTTTTCTGTGATTGGCTAATCTCACTTAACATAATGTTCTCCAGATCTTTCCATTTTCAAGATTTATTATTTTTTTTGTATATACTAAGGGCTAGCCGGGCGTGGTGGTGCACGCTTGTAATCCTAGTACTTTGGGAGGTGGACCCCAGAGGATCCGGGTTCGCGGCCAGCCTCAGCGCTCTCTCTCGCTCTCTCTCTCTCTACTTAGTGAGGCCCTCCACAACTTTGTGAGACCCAGTTTCAAAATAAAGTATAAAAAATAGGGCCGGGGGTGTAGCGCGGAGGTAGAATGCCCCTGGGTTCAATCTCCCGTACCGCAAAAAAAAAAAAAAACAACAACCAAAAACTAAGGGCTAGTAATTATCTGCAAGTGTAGCATATATATACACAAACACACATATGAAGATGCTTTTATGGTAAAAATTTTTAGGGAGGATTTTTTTAAAGTTCAGAATTGTTCTTTCTGCTACATTATAAATGAAACCTTTAGCTTGAAAAGGGAAAGTTGTTAATTAGCAAGTATCATACCCAGGCCACATGGCAAACAGTAGCTCAATATGTTACATTTTTTCCTGATCTTCAGAGACATCCTACCTGGACATTGTTTTCTCAGATGAGAAAACTGAAACATGGATATGCAGATTAGCTGGAAGTGGGATCTGATTCTCTCTTTGCCTTGCTGCCTCCAACTTGAAACCCATTCTGTGTGTACTCAAAAGCCATCTACATGACTGGAGAGAGCTCACTTAAATCAGCTCCATGAAAACAACTAGACATGACCTTACGTGAAATTGCATGAAACCTTTAGATTATTAGAGATGGATTATATTTTTCAAACCCCTAAAACTTTCTAAAAATAAGGGTGCTATACACAAGAGTACAAAGACCTAGGTTGTGTCCCAGCTCATGCTCCATACTAACTCATTTATTATCTCAAAGAATGTTTCTTTATCCATAAAATGAGGGCCTTGAACAATACTACCTCTGTGCTTCCTGCTCACGCTGGCAGCCCTGGTGTATATATGAAAATATATTTCACAAGTACATGTTTTAATCATGCTGGAGTCTATGACTCTAGTAGTATTATAGAGCTTGTCCTGGGTTTTTTTTTTTTTTTTTTGCAGTACTGGGGATTGAGCCCAGGGGCATTCTACCTCCGAGCTACACCCCAGCCCTATTGTTTTTATTATTATCCTTTATTTTGAAACAGGGTCTCACTAAGTTGTGGAGGGCCTCACTAAGTAGCTGAGGCTGGTGGTGAACCCGGATCCTCCGGTCTCAGCCTCCCAAGTACTGGGATTACAGCATGCGCCACCACACCCGGCTCTCCTCCTGTTTTGATAGGCTTGACTTTGTTGTTGAAATGTGGTTGTATTCTCCCTATATGTCTCTCTTCCTCTTTTTCAACCTCATTTTTTAAAAAGGGGTTCAGGTCTAGAATCTCCATTTAAATATCAAATATTTGATAAGATGGGGAGGGACTAGCACTGGATTCCAACCCAAGCTGCTACAAATTGCTTAGCTCTGGGAAAATCATTCTTAACTTCCATGGGCTTTAGTTTTTAGTTCTTATAAAAATGAGAGCTTTGGAATTCTAGCACACCTTCCAGGTAAAACACTGAATAAGTCTAAGGTTCCCTGGGACTGTTTGAAGCGCTAAATGATAGAGATGATTTTTCTTACATACCAAAATAATACTAAATAATTGGCATAGTAAATAAATGGCTATAGCAACTGTTTGCTATGTTCCTTCTTCCTTCAAAAAATGAAGGAAAATAAAGGAGGAAAAAAAGGGCCCTGGGAATTTGTGTGTTTTTTGTTTTATTTTTTCTTTTTTTCTTGTGGTACTGGGGATTGATCCCAGGGACATTCTACCTCCAAGCTGCTACACCCACAGCCCTTTTTTTGTTTTTGAAACAGGGTCTCCCTAGGTTGCTGAGAGTCTTAACTATGTTACTCAGGCTGTCCTCAAGCCTGCAATCCCCTTGTCTCCTCCTCCTAAGCACTGGGATTACAGGGGTGCACCACCACGCCCATCTGAATTTTTGCTTTCTCAATTTCTTTAGTACCTGAATATTTTATGCTTATGAAGCTTGATGAGATGTCCTTAAGTTTAAAAATCTCAGTGATATAATACTTAAATGATATAATGTTATTTAAGGATAAGTGAAATAAAGGGCTTCAGTTTTAAAAGTAGCATTTTTTTAAAAATGAGGAAATTGTGATGCCAAGTACTACTTCAAAGGACAATACCCAACATCCAAAACTGGTGAAGTGTCATTTATTTGTCTCTTAGACATTTTTCTTTCTCTTAGACATTTTTCTTTCAACTAATGGATGCCAGTCATTTCAGATCAGCATGAATACACGTTTTAAAAGAATTTTAATAAGCTGAGTGCACTGACACACACCTATGATCCCAGTATTTGGGAGGCTGAGACAGGAGGATCACAGATTCAAGGCCAGCTTCAGCAACCTAGCAAGGCCCTCAGCAAGTTAGTGAGGTCCTATTTCAAAATAAAAAAATAAAAAGGTCAGCCAGGCGTGGTGGTGCACACTTGTAATCTCAGTACCTGCGAGGCTGAGACCAGAGGATGCAGGTTCACAGCCAGCCTCAGCTACTTAGTGAAGCCCTCCACAATTTAATGAGACCCTGTTTCAAAAATAAAGAATAGAGTCAGGAGTGGTGGCGCACGCTTGTAATCCAGTACTTGGGAGGCTGAAACCAGAGGATCCGGGTTCGCGGCCAGCCTCAGCTACTTTTTTTTTTTTTTTTTTTTGCAGT
>PVJS01019273.1:0-33886 GCA_004027185.1 Glis glis | reverse complement strand
TATATACGGGAGTGTGCAAGTTATTAAGCTATTGTCTCCCAGTTTCAAATTTACCCTTCTCTCTGCTTTATGCTTCTAGGACTCGGACTCCACAACCCACACTTCTGTTTTTTCAGCTTCTTCCCTCCTAAGCTCCAACAATCTCAGGCAACAACAACAACAATGACAAAAGGGCCTAAAAGACTGAAGGAGAATGAAGGGACCTCCACCTTCTCCTGTGCTTCCTCTGGACTTCTTCTCTGTTTCCTGTTCCTCTGAGCATCATGCAATATGTCTCCTTCACCTGAGAGTAACAAGGCCTTCTAGTAGCAGCAGCTGAATCCAATTTGCATTTTTCCAATATTTGCAAAAACAGTCACATAGAACAGGTGTCAGCAAACTTTCACCATAGCAGACCAGACTGTAAATATTTGAGGCTTTTCGGGTCATATGTTTTTGCAGCTCAATTCTTGTAACTCAATCCTGCCACTGTAGCAGCAGCCACTGACAAGATGAACAGGTGTGACAAGTACGACTGTGCTATGGATGCTGAAATTTGAATTCCATATAATGCTCATGTGTCATGAAATATTATTGTGATGAATTGAATTGCATCCCCCCCAAATGCTACGTTGTAGTCTCAGTTCCCTGTATCTATGAATGTGATCGTTTGGAAATAAGGTCTTTACAGATATAATCAAGTTAAGATGAGGTCATTAGGGCAGCCCTAATCTAACTGGTGTCCTCATAAGAACAGGAAATCACACATAAAGACCTGGACACTGGGAGGAGAGCATGATGGGAAGGTGGGAGCAGAGAGCAGAGCAGCAGCTGCAAACACAAAACGCCCGGGAATGACAGCGCACCAGCAGCTTGCAGGAGACAAGGAAGGATTCTGCCTTCAGCCTCTGGGGAGCAGAGCCCTGCGGACAAGTTGAATTGGGACTTCCACCTCCAAAACTGTGAGAGAATAAATTTCTGTTGTTTTTGGCCATCTAGTTTGTAGTACTTTATTACAGTGACCCTAGGAAACAGACAATTATTGTTTTGATTTTTTTCAATCATTTTAAAAAGTAAAAGCCATTCCTAACTCACAGGCCATACAAAACTCAGGCTGGACCTGGCCTTTGGGTCATAGTATGCAGAATCCTATCTGCCCTAGAGCTCCTCTCCTCTCCACCCACCCCCTCCCTAAGACATCAGCCCCCATCAGGCGGTGCCCCCTAAAGTCTGAGATTCAGATCCACACTACTAAAATTTAACAATTCCAACCATTTCCTCCACCCTTAGGTAGATGCTTCTGTAACAGCTACTTCCGTTAAACTTTTCTGTTCTTTTGCTTCTTCAGTTGCTCTGATAGCTCTCTATGTAGTTAGCAATTATTTATATAAATTATCTCTGTTAAAGTAACTGTGTGATTTATTTCTCTTGACTGGACTCTGATTAGTCTAATTTCCTTTCTAGGAAATTCTTCAATATTTTATATAAAATACACTGACCTTTAAACCGTTGGGAATGTCTTGGTAATTATTAAATTTAATTTTAGATAATTAAGACAACTCTTTGCAGAGTTGGAAATCCTGACATAAAAACTGCATACTTTGTCACAAACCTTAATTAATAATCATCTCTGCTTTAATGGATTTATTTCCCTGAGAATTCCCAAGAACTTTAGAAAAACTAAGCATGATGCCATGTTACCCTGGAGGAATGAAAGCTGCCAGTGTCTTAAGTTAAACACACACCTACCCTTTTACCTGGCAAATCCATCCTAGGTATTTACTTAAGAAAACAAAAATACATGTTCATAAAAAGACTTGTACAAAATGTTCACATAAGCCTTATTTATAACAGCCAAAATCTGGAAATAACCTGAATTCCCATCAACAGGCTAATGAATAAACAAACTGTGGTATATCCACACAATGAAATACTTACTACTCATCAATAAATAGGAATGAAATACTAATTAACAGGAAACATAGAAAATCTCAGAAACATTATTTTGAGCAAAAGAAACAAGACATAAAAGAGTATATATTATAGTTAGATAGGAGGAACTAGTTCTAATGTTCTGTAGCACAGTAGGGTAACTACAGTCTACAGCAATTTATAATATATTTCTAAAGAAGAAAACTAGAAGATTCTGACCAAAGTTTCCCAACATATAGAAATGATAAATGTTTGAGGAAATGGACATGCTAATTCTCCTGATTTGTTCTTATATATTATGTACACATATCAAATTATCATGCTATACCCCATAAATATGCACAATTATTATGTTGATTAAAATTAAAAATGAAAAATAAAAAAATATATATAATTTTGCTTATATAAAGTTCAAGAACAGGTACGATGAATCTGTGATGATGAAAATTAGAATATATTTGCCATCTGATATCCTCTTTAATGGCATGCCTACTCGTGTCTTTTTCTAATTGACTTTTTTAGTGTTCAGTTTTGAGAGTTGCTTATTCTAAGAGAATGTTGTGGCAGGAGGGAGTTTCAGGATGATAGAAATATATCTTGATTGGGGTAAGAACTAGAGAGTCTTATATATCTGTCAAAGCTCATTGAACTTCCACTTTATGTAAATTTTACCTTAAAATTTTAATAGCAAGTAAAAAATTAAAGCACAGCTGAATCTCTAATTTTCAGATCGGAAATCCATAGCATAACCATTGAAATTATAGACTCTAAACCTTTAGAAGGCAAACCCAAACTGTCCTGTCTATTTTACATTTGTTTTTGTTTTTGTTTTTGTTTTTGCAGTGCTAGGGATTAAACCCAGTGTCTCCAGCATGCTAGGCAATCACTCTACCACTGAGCCACACACCCAGCTCCTTACATCTATTTTAACATGATATAACATAAATACATTGACCCAATAAGCATTAGTGTTAGAAGCATGAGCATTTTTCGACTTATGAAGAAGAGATAACTTCCAAATAAAACCTGTGTTAGAAGTTGAGTTTGGCCTCCCCTCCCTCCCTCCTAGTTTTGAAAAGCCTTCAGAAACAAATTTATCATGAAGTGAATGAAACTTTCACTTGCATGGGCTCCTGAAAAGCCAGGAGGGAGCCCTAGAAATGTGCTCACCAAGTCCTATGCTTTTGTCAAACATTGTAAAAGGCCAAAAAACCAGTTGCAAAGGGTTAAGATCACTGCCTCCTTCCATTCTGCCTTTCTCCTCCATCACGGTTTCGTGTGTGTTGAGTTTGCGGGAGTGACTGCGGACATTCTGGGGATTCCTCTAAGTTAAGATGGGAATGCATGCAATCAGGATTTCATGTGGTATGTTCATGCTTCATGCAGCCATCTCCTCGTATGGTTAACTGCTAGCCATCCCATGTAGGCGCACCTTCCTGGAATCCTTCACCCACCTTGCTAATTGAGCCTCAACTCAAAGGTTCAGGACCAGAGGGCCTGTTAAGATCTGAGGGTGACCTCAGAGCAGCCAGTGCGAGAAGACCGTGGGGAGTGGAGAGAAGAATTTGAAATGTTCCAAGGTAGAGGCTGGCCTTTGAGAAGTTCCTTTAATCCCCACACAAATAACTTTGGCAAGACACCATTCTCCTCAACACCTACTCAAAACAGACATTCTTTCCTATCAGGCATGTTTTCTATAATGCAGTATATTCTCTTATAAATATGTCATATGATTTTTCTTCTTTTCTAGTGGAAATCACATGAACTAGTTTTTATTAGAATTCTTACATCTTTAAAATGCAAATCTATAAAGACATTACAAAAATTGAGTATATTTGTGTGTGAAACTGCATGTTTCATGCATTCTACCAAAAATAAGTTTTTAAAATTTTTTAATGCCTTCACATGTTGTGTGTGTGTGTGTGTTAGGATCGAATCCAGGGGCATTCTACCTCCAAGCTACACCCCCACCCCTTTTTTATGTTTATTTTGAAACAGGGTCTCACTAGGTTGATGATAGTCTCACTACTTGCTGAGGCTGTCCTCGAACCTGAGATCCTTCTGTCTCAGCCTCCCAAGTACTAGGGTTACAAGCATGCGCCACCACATCCAGCAACACAACATTTTTTTAAATATACTTTTATTGGTGCATTGTAGTCTCACATCGTAAGGAAGTTCAGAATGATAGGGACATACATGCACACAGCACTTGATTAGCTTCCCTCCATAAATAAGTTTTTAAATTTTTTAATTTAACCGGCAGAAGAAAGTCTTAATTCTCCTTCTGCTTTTCTACTGAAAGAATATTATAAAAATATCGTCATAAAAAGAGGTGATCAAAAACACATAACCAAGACAATGTAGAAGAAAGGTTTTATTTAGGTGTGACAGGCTATTAACTAATACACTGGACATTGTGATATTTGTGGCACTTGTTTACAGTTTTAAAATTGCACTTTATTTCTCTTCTCGTTCTAAATAAATATTCACTTTTAAACCTAACTTTGTAAAGAATGCAACTGAATTTAAAAGCCCCAGGACCCACTGGAGTCTACCCCTGGATGTCATGTTAACAATCAAAATGATGATAATAAATCAAACTAAGTAAATGAGATAAAGATGTAAAGACATAAATGATCGATAAGCGAGAGCCCTAGGAGGTGGAGATCAGGTACAGAGTGAATGTCATTTCCCCTTCAAACACGCCTATTTTTCTTTTTATATTCTTCTGCTTACTCATATGCAGTAGTTCAAACTCTGGAAACAAAACCTTAAATATGATATGAAAGATTCTGAGGGATGGTTTTTTTTTCTCACTGGATTTTGCTTCACAACAAGCACTACCTACTAAAATAACTCACTTAAGGAAAATACTCTCCCTTTGGGAAAAGTCAAATATTTTTCATCCACCTAAAAATTCTTACAATGGCAACAACAATGTGAATAATTTAATCTGCTCAAAAAATATTGCCTACCACTGAAAGTGGTTGGCATCTTGCTCACATTGATTCGATTTAAGATTTTCTAGACAAAAAACAAGTCAATGTCAAGTTGAAAAGGGGCCACAACTTAACAGCCACCTATTCAAGTCTAATCCACAAATGTTACGAGTAATCTTGATGTAACTTTTGCCTTTTGTTGTGTATAGCTAAGAGTTCCTTTTTTATTTTAACATTGCTCTTATTTACACATATAACATATTTTTGTATATGTGTGTGTTTTAAGAAAAAGAATAAATTGGAAGAAATCTAATTGATCATTAATACGGGAGTCAGTAGAATGATTATGGAAATTTTCTTTTCTTTTTTCTTTTTTTCTTTTGTAATGAGGTACATTTAATCAAAGTATTATGAAAACTTTTCTTGGCTATATATTATAAAAAAGGAAGTCACAGGAAGGTAGGCATAGCATGATCACATTATGTTAAAAAATCTATAAGTATGTGCAAAGAAATAAAAGTTATGTAAATATTGTCAAACGAATAGAGAAAATATCTAAAGGATCACTTTAAATGGTTAAAGTAGTTAACTTTAAAGGAATGTTAAGAAGAAAGATGTACAAAAGAGGATTGTACTTGAATTATATAATCAGCATGTAAATTCAGTTTCTGGAAGTATGCTTAATACAAAGTAGATAATAAACAGTTGTTGAATAAATTAATGGGTTAATTAATGAATTAATAGATTCTATAACCTTAAAACAAAAATAAATTCCATGTAAGAAAATACAAATGTCGGGCATGGTGGTGCAACCTGTAATCCCTGTACTTAGGAGGCTGAGACAAGAGGATCGCAGGTTCAAGACCAGCCTCAGCAAGTAGTGAGACTCATCAATCTAGCGAGATCCTGTTTCCAAATAAGAAATAAAATCAGGCTGGGGGTGTAGCTGGAAGGTAGAATGCCTCAGGCTTCAATCCCCAGTACCACAAAAAAAAGAAAATACAAATAAGTAAAAACAAATAGAAACCACCTATAATCATTAATTCAAATAACTGTTGTTTATATCTTGGTGTATGCATATATGCCAACATGCTTCTTTTATTCATTTATTTTGTAATTGGTAAAAATCAGATCTATTTATGGCATGAAAAATGATTTTTATATATGTATACCCTGTGGAATGGATAAATTAAGCTAATTAACAGACATTACCTTACACACTTTTGGATTTTTTTTTTTTTTTTGCCTATGTGGTGAGAACATTTAAAATCTACTCTCAGCAATTTTCAAGTACACAATACATTGTTCTTAACTATAGTCATCATGTTGTCCAATAGATATCCTGAGCTTATTCCTCCTAAATTTTATATCCCTTATATCTTACTTTTTTAAATATACTCTATTAAAACAATGTATAGTATTTTATAAATTGATTCTTTCAATCAAAAATACACCAGACCATCTTTCTATGTCAATAAAACTCTATCTAACCTGGGCATGGTATGCATGCCTATAATCCCAGCTACTCAGGAGGCTGAGGCAGAAGATCACAAGTTCAAGGCCTGGCAGAACAACTTAGTGAGATCCTATCTCAAAACAAAATAAAAAGGGCTGGGGATGTAGCTTGCCTAGATGTGTGAGGCCCTGAGTTCAATTCCCAGTACTGAAAAAAAGAAACACACACACACACATATGTATATATATATAT
The DNA here is from genome assembly GCA_004027185.1 of Glis glis. Taxonomy (NCBI): domain Eukaryota; kingdom Metazoa; phylum Chordata; class Mammalia; order Rodentia; family Gliridae; genus Glis; species Glis glis. Next base: position 27,328 of record PVJS01019273.1, on the reverse strand, counting down.
ATGTAATTTGAAGTCTAAATTTATTCTAACATTCACACTATTTTATACAAATACAATTGTTTTCCTTAACTTAACCTTTATTCATTTATTCACTGAGTCAATAATATTACTAAAACCTACAGTATTTCAGGCAGGTACTCAGCCAGGTGTAGTAATACAATAATGGGGGAGGAGGAGAAAAAGACACCTGTCTTCCTGGCAACTTAAGTCTATGAGGGGAGGGAAACAGGGTATAAATAAATACAAAGATAAATACATAGTATAAAAATATGATAAGAAACCTTGAAAATACCATGTATACATAGTATGAGAATTAAGTTTGGATAAAAGAATCAAATAACATCTCTTTGAGAATCTACAGTTTAAGCTGAGCTTGTAAGTTGGGTTGACTTTGGCCAAGTGGAGAGCAGAGTTGCATTGTTATTCTAAGTGCAAAGGGGAGTCCCCAAAGGGTGCTGTGTTTTTTGTGTGGTCCAAACCCCCCACCACTACTAATAGCCAGATATAGATGGAGACTTTACCTGTTGAAGCTCACTAACCCCTGGCAGTGGACAGGGTTGCAGGAGCAGGAATGAAAGCACACAGATGAAGAATAATAAAATGAGGGTTTCCAGTCTTGGAAAAGTGTTAAAGAGCAAGAGCAGTTATTCATGATTAACAGTGGTTGGTCAATTATTTGGCAAAGAAAGATTATGGGAAAAAGAAAATGTCTATTTTTGTGACATTTGAGAGCACACAATATTTTTCATATGATTTCAGAGTCTTTGCAGAACCCATAGGTAGAAAATAGCAGCTTTAAGACATGTCTCTACCCCCATCAAAAGTAAGTAGAGAGCCAGCACGGGTGGCACACACCTGTAATCCCAGTACTTGGGAGGTGAGACAGGAGGATGGCAGGTTTGCAGCCAGCCTCAGCAACTTAGTGAGGCCCTCCTCAACTTAGTGGGACCCTGTTTCAAAATAGAAAATAATATAGTGCTAGGGGTATAGCCCAGAGGCAGAATGCCCCTGGGTTCAATCCCCAGTACCAAAAAAAAAAAAAGTAAGGAGGGGTGAGAGACCTGTGTAAGGATTTGCCAGTTTGCTGTAGTTTCTGTAACTGGCTTTCCTCTTACTGTATTTCTTGCCTTTCCTCTCTTTCCTTTGTAAAGCACAAAGACCTAAGGAGCCATGGTAAAATTAGCCTGAAATTTTTAAAACTGATTTGCATTCTCCATGCACCTTTATACCCATAAAAGAAGGAGACTGCTCAGGAGTGTGCTGGAAGCAGGAAGAAACCAATACAGTACTGTATCCTTACCATGAATCATTAGAATATGCTATTTCAAGCTGGCTAGTAACTGATGCAATACATCCCCAAATTTCTCTGGTTGACTTTCAGTGTTTGGCCCTTTGTGGTTGCACTTCTGTGTTGCTAAAAATAGTTTGGCAAACATGCCAGCATAATTGAGTCTGCTTCCCTCACCCTTCAGGGGAGAGGAGTCTGGTATGAAACTGAAAGTATTAATTCTGAATAGAGAGATGGTTCCTGTTTGCTTTCATATGGGTTCTTCAACAGTCTTTTAAACTAAAACGAAACATTGTCCTTTCTCTGGCCCTGGTAAGGTACTGAACCATATGTGTTTACAATGTTCTATGAACATTAGAGACTATGCCAGTTCTTTTGCCTTAAAGAACAAGGGACGCCGGTCGTGATGACACACACTTGTAATCCCAGTACTTGGAAGGCTGAGACCAGAGTATCCGGGTTCGCAGCCAGCCTCAGCTACTTAGTGAGGCCTCCGCAACTCAGTGAGACCCTGTTTCAAAATAAAGGATGAAAAATAGGGCTGGAGGTGTAGCTCAGAGGTAGAATGCCCCTGGGTTCAATCCCCAGTACCAAAAAAAAAAAAAAAGAACAAGGGAAATACTAGAACAGTTTCCAGTGACCTAAGAATCAGATCTCTGTAACTTTCTGCTAGGAAGGCTAAAAAAAAAAAAAAATCATATGAGCCAGCTGCAGTGGCAAGTGCTTGTAATCCCAGTACTTGGGAGGCTGAGACAGGAAGATCACAAGTTTGAGACCAGCCTCAGCAACTTAGCAAGACCCTCAGCAACTTAGAGGGGCCCTGTTTCAAATTTTTTTTAAAAAAAGGCTGGGGGTGTATCTCAGAGATATATATACACAATGTAATTTTACTCAGCCATAAGGAAGAAAAAAATGTCATTTTCAGGAAAATGGATAGAACTAACGAATATTATGCTAAAAGAGATTAACCAGTCCCAGAAAGTAAAGGGCCATATGTTTTCATTCATCTGCAGAAGCTAGAGAGAAATTGAGAAACAAAAAAGACTTCAGATAAGTAAGAGAAGATACTAGAAGAATAGTGGAAGAGGATCTAGGGAGGGAGGTGGGGAAGTGAAAATGGAGATTTGATAAAGGAAACAGTTCAAATAATCCTATGTACATATATGAAGTTATCAATATCAATTTTAATATTATATGTGGGGAGGGGGAGGAAGCAGGGTGGGAAACACAAGTGTGGTGTGCATGTATGTTTATATCACTCTGAATCTCATTATTATATATAATTACAATGTACAAGAAAGAAGAAAAAGGAAAGGGAGGGAGGGAGGAAAAAGGGAAGGAAGGAAGGAAGGAATCATATAGCAGATCGGAAGATGTCTTCTCCATTGAAATTGCACAGTGCCTCTCTGACTGGTACAAGCCAGGATCCTCCTGTCCTCTGAACCCATTCAGCATCTCTCTGCTCCTCACAGTGTTTGGTATCTTGTATGGTCGGCCTGGCCTATGCAAGTTCCTGGAGACAACTCTGTGCTCCCCGTGAGACTGGTGCAGTGCTTGCTCTCAGCTGGCAACTGATCAGTGCCTGCTCACAAAAATAAGAAAGCTGGCAAAAGTCGGAGGAGTGGGGTGGGGAGCAGAAGTAAAGTCAGCAAAACCATACAAAAAGGCATTCAGAAAGATAAGATGAGCCGGGCGTGGTGGTGCATGCTTGTAATCCCAGTACTTGGGAGGCTGAGACAGGAGGATTGCAGGTTCAACAGCCTCAGCAAGTAGTGAGACTCTCATCAACCTAGCAAGACCCTGTTTCAAAAATAAAAATAAAATAGGGCTGGGGGTAGAGCTTGGAGGTAGAATGCCCCTGGCATCAATCCTCAGTAACACACACAAAAAAAAAACAAATGAAGAAAGGAAGGAAGGAAGGAAGGAAGGAAGGAAGGAAGGAAGAAAGAAAGAAAGAAAGAAAGAAAGAAAGAAAGAAAGAAAGAAAGAAAGAAAGAAAGGAACCCCAGGACAGTTTACATGGTGATGAGATCATCCTCTGAGATTCACCTTCGGAGGCAGAGAACCCTGTGGCTCTGCGTTTGTCTGGATGATAGAAGATGAAGATCCTCACTCCCAAGAAAACTAAAACCCTTGGGAAGAAACATGAGCTCCTCATCACACCACCTTGGTCATGGCAGTCAGCCCAAATGTGGCTTTGTTTTTATTGGTGTATTACAATTGTATAAAATAGTGAGATTCATAGTAAGATATTCATATATGCACATTAACAGTACCAAATGCATCTTTAAGGGATATGGACCCACAGAGGCACTCTAGTCCCACCAGAACCAGGGCCCCCTCAGAAACTGGTACAGATGGCTATACCAGGTCTGCCTCGTTCAATCCAACCTTTCCCTAAGCTCATTTTTAAACCATCAGAATACCACAACCCAAAGAGCATTCTCATAAGAACAGGCTTACATCAGGATAGCTGCATTAATGCTTGTTTAATTCCACTATAAATGTGGAATTTATAGTGGAACCCATGAACCCAGCCCTCCCCTGACTGTGCCCAGAGGGACATTCCAGGAGCCACAACTCAAGAAGATGATGACACATTAAAGAAAGACAAGAGGCGAGAGACCTAAAAAACACAATTTGAGGATCATTAAAGGAAACTAAGGGTGTTTAAGGAAAATCATAAGGGCTGTCTTCTAGAATTTGAAGGAAAAAGGAGTATGAAAGATGCTGACCATTCTAAAGCTAGCCAGATGGCAGGATTAGAAAGCACTGAGGTAATGCACACCTGGAATCCCAGTACTTGGGAGGCTGAGACAGGAGGATCACAGGTTCCAGACCAGCCTCAGCAACTTAGCAAAACCTTCAGTAACATAGCAAGACTCTGTTTCAAAATAAAAAGGGCTAGGGGTGTGGTTCAGAGGTAGAGTGCCCCTGAGTTCAATCCCTGGTACAAGAAAGAAAAGGAAGGAGAGAAGGAAAGTGTAATTTTTAAAAAGGGTTCTATTAAAACCAAAGAGGGACCTAACTCCCAAAGCACACCTGGGTGTGGCTCACACATGATGTGCAGTGTGCAAGCCTAACTCTTGCAGCACACACAGGCATAGCATAACACACCCAGGGTACCAGGGGACAACACACAGGCACCAAACATAAGGTGTAATGCCCAAGATGGGCAATGTTCCAGGAGCACCTTGACAACCACATCGAGTCCTCAGCAACCTGAGGACTATAATTGTCAGCACCTGAGACTGAGACTGAGACTGAAATCCCACAGCTTCTTCTGCCAACGAGCTTTGCCACCTTGCCATTCCAACCACTGGTAATGAGGCTGAACGCTGACCTGGCCAGCTCTGCTGATAGCCATTGGGCGAGTCCTCACCTGAGGATCTGGTTGTGCACTGGTTAAGGTCAGGCCTGAAGATCCAGACCAGACTAACAACTGACCCGGACCTGGGACGCCGACACAGCTGAGCTCCATGATAAATGGACTGCCCGAACTCTTCAGGTTGTACTAATCTCTCTCTCTCCCCCTCAAATATCAAAAGTTGGTGTGAAATGCTATAACTGTGTGGAGTGTTAACATATAAAGAACCTGTTTGTCTTTATATGTAGACAACATATATATAGAACAGACTCTAAGGCAAAGCTTAGGTGTCACTGCTCTATTTGGAGTGCAGTCTCAAAAAGATGAAGGCAGGGAAAGAAGGAGAGCAGAAATAAGATAGCATGTTACCAAGATATCCATAGCTTCCCAAGAAACACAGAAGGTCACCATGCAGTTGGGGCCATTTAGCAGGAGGAAAGAGAGCTAGCAAATTATGTTCTGGGTCCTTCCTGTCTCTCCCAATCCCACATAGCAAAAATACCCCTAGAGTTCTGAGTCACCTTCTCCTGCCCCTTTAAGAGGCACTGAGCTGGCTGGAGCCCAGTGAACCCAGCAGGCTCTGACCCCAGCCCAGGAGCTGCCATGGCTCCCACCAACGTGAATGGAACCAAGGCAGCTGAAGCCCAGCCCTCAGCCCCAGGAAAGTCACCCTCCACTGGACTGTAAGGAGGTGAGGATGGAAGCAGCTGCCAAGGCTTTAGAACTTCAGGAATGGCAGGAAGAGGGGCTAGCAGCAAAGGCCCCTGGGACCCAGCGGGGCTCAAAGCTTGGTCCACAGCCACACCAGCACAGCAGGTTGCAGTAAGAGGTAATTTTCTAATGCCCCAAACCATCCGCGGTGGAATGGTCCAGTGCTTCTCAAATATGAAGTGTAAATGAATACTCAGGGATCGTGTCAAGTGAAGATTCTGATTCAGCAGGTCTAAGATAGGGTCTCAGATTCAGCATTTCTACCAACTCCCGGGCGATGCTCCACTGCCGCTCCCAGGCTACGCTTGGAATATTAAGTGGATGTTCCGCTTCACAAAGTAGTGAATTTTACATCCCTAGGTGTGTTTTGCAGATCTTGCTTTGATTGATCTCCTGCCACAAAAAGTCAGGGATTTTGCAGAAAGTTCTCCTGCCCAGGATAAAAGGTTGAACTAAATGACTACTATAGAACCTTCCAAACCTAAAATTTTGATTTGCTTTCCCAAACCTGAGAAGTATTAAACCTATAATGAATGAAAAATTAGTTAACAAAGAAGAAATGCCTAGCTTACTAGATCTTATTCATTGCTTACTTTTCAATGACTGCTTGTCAGACCCAGACCCACAATTAACTAGGACCCTGATTGAAACTTAGAGCTTTTCCTAATGACAATTGACCAGGAACCAATGTAATTCAGTCAGTAATTTACATGACTGATGCTTTTCTCATCATCTCCCTTTCAGTATCCTCCCTCGTTCACAAGAAACTCAAGGAGTAAATTCAGACATGTTAAAGGGTATTGACAGGACATTAGGATCATTGGAGACTTTCCCCTCGAGAGATTTATTGAACTTATGTTAAAGTGAAAATTCAATCATTTTATTTCACTCCCTGCTGGATCAAACTGAATCTCCATCCAGGACCCAAGTTTCAGGATAGCTGAGTTTTCTATAAAGACAAAAGTTAGCCCTTTAGAATTAGACAAAGTTTTCTTTTTTGTTCTAATTATTTCATTCTAATTGTCACTTAGAACTACTATATAAATTCAACTTACATGTGCCCATTTCTCTTTACTTTTCAATCAATTTCGCAAGTTCTTATACTTTCAATGATCAGGAGGCAAGGTGTTGGCCTGTTTCGGGCTCTCCTGCATACACATTTGGCTTTGTACCCACATGCTGGGGCTCTCACATTCCAGAAGGAGAGAGGGGCTCAGCTTTCAAGGCTGGACAGAGAACTGAAGTCAGATGGGTTTGTAACTGCCACTGCTCCCCTCTGCCACATGGAGGGGCTGTTGAAAACTGGCTCTACCTCAAAAGCCTTTGCCAGTCTAGACCCAGGTAAAGATTTCCATGGGCCTTTCCCAGAGAAGGCACATCCCCATCTCTTAGTGACGAGCTTAACCATACTGTTATAGTAATTTATTCTTTGCTCTTTCATGACACGTATACACTTCCTCGGATGCTGGTCAGCCACAGGGACACTGTTCAGGACTCATTCCAATATCCACCACTACACAGACCCAGAATCCTTCCTCTTTCCTCCCCTAGAGAGGGTTGTACACTTAGCCTCTAAACCTTCAAAACACAAATGGTCTCAATCACGTTCCTCTTTCCTGGACAATTTACACTAACCTTTGTTAGGGAAATAAACAATGATTCCTGCATGCCCTAGCCCAGACTCTAACTATTCATTCTTCTGATTTCTTAGACAAGAAATCAGGTACACTGAGCATAATTTAGCTTTTTACTCATATCTTAAAGCCAATAGTATGAACATCATGGCTTGCTTTGGTTTGGTTTGGGAGTGTTTGGCTTTTTAATCAAGTATACAAGTGCATTTTACATTAGAAAAAATTATAGATTGAGACATGACCTGACTTAATTCATTTACAGAGCTAGTGTTTGGGAAAGCCTTGATTTCTAACCCATCTCTGGCCCCCAAAATGTGCTCTTTGCATTTTACCGCACGGCCTGCTGCCTCTCTGTGCAGGGCTCTTCGACACATGCCTTCACTTCCCCCCCAGCCTTACTATTCGTTCTTTTCTTTTTTACATATGCATCTTTATGATCCAGCTAAATTTGACTACTACTTTTTCTCCCCAAATGAGCTATACTTCCCCATCTCTGTGCCTTTGTTTTTGTTGTTTCTGTTTTCCTAAATTGCCCTGTTTTTCATCTCTGCCTTTTGAATCCCTAATCCTTCCTTAAGGGCCACACATTAATTTCACCTTCAGGTCTTTTATAATCCCTCTTTCTGAATGTGATCTTCCCTCCTTTGGCCCCCATAGCATTTTATGCATGCTTTTCTTACATAATATCATTTCTACATTGCAGACATTTGAGGGCATCTTGACTTCTATGAACACAGCACTTCAATTTTTTATTCCTGCAGCATGTGGAATAGCATCTTATACTCAGTAGGCATTTAGTGAACACATGCTGAGTGGAATTTCAATTCCCCAAACATCCCCCAACCTTTAGTAAGATTCTCCCTTCAATCTAAACTTGGTCCCTCATACCATCCTCTAATCCCAGGAAGATTAGATATAAAAATAAAATATACAATAAGAATAAAGGATGATATTGAGAACATTTTAATAGGTTGCAAAGGTACCAAATGGTTCTGAGGGCCAGAAACTTCTGATATATTCACAGCATAGAAGAAAGTCACCCATCATCTCCACAGCCAAGAAAGATGAATGGGGAATTGGGGACAGTGAGAAAGGAGGTGTAATTTCATAGAGCCAATCACCTGCTTGTCCCTAGAGAACCATGACTACTCTCAGTTTGCTCTGCTGGCATCTCACTGACTTCTCTCCTCAATCTCTTTGCTCTAGACTCTCCCAGGACTTGGTCCCAGTTCTTCTATTAATCTCTACCTACACCTTCCTAGAAGGGTAACTCTTGCCACCTAAGCAATTTACAATCCACTAAGAATCTGCTGGGAAAGGGCAGAGATGGGGACTGGTCAATGTCACTTAACCATCATAATGTATTTTCAACTTCTGACATCGGCAGAGACTTGCAAGCTATGAGTGACAGGCAGAGGCAAGAGGATAGAACCAGAATTTTGGTTTACTTGGGTGCCTTCTACAAATATGAGATGTTTTGCAAGACTGGTAAATAAAACCAAGTATTTATGTTTGATGCGAGGCATAAGCAGAAACCATCCTGAACCAACCTCTCTGTTTACTTTTCTTGCTGGTGACCAAAAAACTCCACAGAAAACCCTAGACCTCACAAAGCAAGTCACCGCATGCTTATACATACTAAATGCTTTGTTCTTTTGAGTATTTCTGAAGGTGGAAGAAAATTTAAAAATGCAACAGCCTTTTATGCTCATTTATTGCCCCACTACTAATTTAAATCCTGCCACTCAAAACACATGGAATGCTGATTACTGTATATTCTTCTACTGTGGACATTAGTAATTAGGTCTCTGGTACCAAGCCAGGCAAGTCTTGCCCCTAGGATACATAAATGCTGGGCTGTGTGTGTGAGTACATGTGTATGTATATGTGAGTATATTCATATGTATGTGCTGTGACAATGTGTACAGGTATGCATGCATGTGCTATATGAGTATGCATGTGTATGAGCATGTGTGTGTTATATATGTAAAGTCCTCTCCTTACCCAGTTCTACTCACTGATACTTTGACTGCATTAAATTGTACTCTATAGAGGTAGCTGCTAAAACCCCTAGTGTTCTTCTATGCAAAATAGCCAAAACTTCCAAAAATGGGTTGATAAGGACCCTTCACTTTTTTTTTTAGGGCTGTGACTGATTTTTCTTACAACTGTAAGGATTTTACCAATGGCAATGAATAGAAGACAAGTGTTAAAGGAAAAGCTAACAAAATTTACTTTCCAGCTAGAAACAGATTTGTTTAAATTATCATAGATATATTTTTAAAACCTGGAACCCATCAAGAAAACCTTTTTGTTTAAAACTTTATAGGAAAATATGAGTCACACAATTCATTAATTCTTCCCTCTTAGAAACTCTAGTTAGTTTAGAACTTTCCTTGATTAATTGTCCTGTGATGTCCAATATCTGAAGGACCTAAAATATCCAGGTAGAAAGGAGAACTCTTAAGCCACATCAAGATGGTCTCTAACCATTTGTAGTTACATACCCTGTCAATAGAACAAATCAGAGCATCCAACCATATTTGCATATATGCATTTATTTATAAATCATACACATGTACTATGGTATAGACTATCATATTACCTATATAATAAAATGAAGATAACTGTTTAGAAGCTGAATTAAAAGAAACATAATTATTTTAACTTTTTCTTTTTTTCAGTGCTGGGGATTGAGCCCAGGGCCTGCATGCTAAGCAAGTACTCTTGTAGCACTGAGCTACATCCCCAGATCTATTTATTTTTTATTTTGAGGCAGGGTCTCACTAAGTTGCCCTGGCTGGCCTTTAATTTGCAATCCTCCTATCTCAGCCTCCTGAGTAGCTGGGATTACAGGTATGGGCCACCAGGTACAGCTTAAATAATATTATTATCATTATTATTATTATTTGTGATACTGGGGATTGAACCCATGGGCATTCTACCTCCAAGCTACATCCCCAGCCCTATTTTTTATTCTTTATTTTAAAACAGGGTCTCACTAAGTTGTGAAGGGCCTCACTAAGTAGCTGAGGCTGGCTGCCAACCCAAAATCCTCTCATCTCAGTCTCCCAAGTACTGGGATTACAAGCGTGCGCTACCACACCCAGTCAAAAATTATTTTTTAATAGTACATAAAAGTTGGCCAGGCATGGTGGTGCACACCTATAATTCCAGTTCTTGGAAGGCTGAGACAGGAGAATTGTAGGTTTGAGGCCAGACTCAGCAACTTAGCAAGACTCTCAGCAACATAGTGAGACTCAGTTTCAAAACAAAAAAATAAAAAGGGTTGGGGATGTAGCTCAGAGGTAGCATGCCCCTGGGGTCAACCCCCAGTACCCTTTAAAAAATAGTTCATAAAAGTATTTCTTCTCCTCCTAAAACTCTTACTATTGATAGTAGTATTTTCAGTGACAGTAGTGTGATTGGACACATTGCATTTTTTGTGAATTCGGTTTGTCTTCACATTCTGAAAGCTTAGTTTCAAACACCTTTCTAGTCTTAGTGGTTTCATATTCACTAATTCCTGGAGGTGTAATACACAATGACTGAGGCACATTACTAATGAGACTGGATGTGAATCTGTACCAGTTTGTTGGGGCTACAGTAATAAAGTACCAAGACTGGATGGCTTAGACAACAGAAATTTCTTCTCCCACAGCTCCAGAGGCTGGAAGTCAGTCGAAGATCAACCAAAGTGTGAGCTAGTTTGTTCTGAGGGAAGTGAGGATCTGTCCCAGGTCTCTCTCCTTGCCTGGTTGATGGTCATCTTCTCTCTGTGTCTTCATGTGGTCCTCCCTCTATTCATACATATCTCTGTGTCCAAATTTCCTCTTTTTATGAGGACACCAGCCATATTAGATTAGGGCCCATCCTCATTTTAACTTAATTACCTCTGCAAAGACCCTATCTTCAGAAAAGGTCACATTCTGAGATAGTAGGGGATAGAATTTCAACATGTGAATTGGGTGAGGTGGAGACACAATTCAGGCTTAATGAAATTCATATTTCAAATTGCTTTGTTTGTAATTTTGAAGTTTTTGATCAATTTCTTATTATGTGAACAGCTCTGCCATTGATGTTGTATTACTACCTAATATGACCTTTATTACATGGCTTCATTACAGAAATGCAAGCTTCTTGCTTACTAAGCCACTCTCATGTAAACTTCAAAACACCACATGTATGATGTTCATACCCTGACATATATCAAAATGTATAATTACAATTTACAATGCACCAATAAATGAACATAAAAAGTTAAAAAAAAACACCACAAGATGCGGAAAGAAAATGAATGAATGTTCAACATTGTTAGCAATCAGGGACATGCAAATCCAAACTACACTGAGATTCCATCTAGCCCCAATTAGAATGTCAATCAAGAAGTCAAACAACAATAAATGCTGGTGAGGATGTGAGAAAAAGGAACTCTTCTACACTGTTGATAGGAGTGCAAGTTAATACATCCCCTCTGGAGATCAGAGTGGATATTCCTCAGAAAATTGGAAATGGATCCATCATATGATCCAGCTATCCCCCTCCTGGGTATCTTTCCAAAGGGACTGAAATCAAAATATTATAGTAATACGTGTATAGACATGTTTATAGCAGCACAATTCACAATAGCCAAATTATGGAACCAACCTAGGTGTCCATCAACAGATAAATAGATTACAAAATTATGGGATGGATATACATACAATGGAATTCTACTCATCAATAAAGAAGAAAAAAATTATGTAAATTGCAGGAAAATGGATGGACCTGGAGAACATTATGTTAAGTTAGATTAGCAAGTCACAGAAAGTGAAGGGTCATGTTTTCTCTCATATTCGGAAGCTAGGGAGTAATCAGAATACAAGAGGGACTTTAGATAATGGAAGAGAAACCCCAGCGAAGTGAGAGAGGTGGTTTTGGGGAGGGAAGGGGGTAGAGAGAGAATTAGTGAAGGAAACACTTCCATTGACATTATGTACATATGTGAGACTATCAATGCCAATCTCAATATCCTGTGTAGGGAAGAAGGGAGTGGAGGGAGCCAGAGGAAAGTCCATCAAGTGCTGTGTGCATGTATGTCACTGTCACCGTGAACTACATTATGATGTGAGACTATAATGCACCAATAAAAGTATAAAAATAAAAATAAATTAATAAAACATTTAATTACCTTTAAAAGAAAGAAAACGAATGAACGGTGTCACTGCTCTGCCGCTCCTACCTTTTGCTTAAGCTCTCGCCTTAACCATCTGACTCCAGACCATTGGAGGGCACTACCAATTTCTTAATTTCATCAAGTAAAGCTTCAATTTCATATCTATAAGTTCTAATATATTTTTCCAGCATGTTGATGGATTGTCTTATGTGTATGACCGCCCCATTTTAGAGACCTCTGATCTAGATCACATTTTCCAGAAACTGCCTGCACATTTTCAAATTTGGACTGGGAAAGTTGTTTGTAAGAAGAGCCTTTGGCTATGAAATCATGTTGCAATCAAACCAAATCCAAGAGGCCCACTTAAGAACTTATGATTCCCACTATCTCTTTTCATCATCTCCAGCATACAGGTATTTAGTTCTCCCCAAGGCTTAAAACAGTAGAGAGAATAAGACAGGATGCAGCAGCACTTCATTAGTTCTAAAGATGATGCCATTCGATCTGCATTATTTGCAGCATTTGTTGAAAATGTCATTCAGAAGATATCAGCACTGCCTGAGTCATGGCTTGATTGAATTTGTAGAATGTAGTAAGAACTGAGTTCTTCACAAGACAATAATGATGATGCAGGTTGGGAATGGAAGATGGAAGATACCAAATAATCTGTTCAATTCAATAAAGCAAGCAGACAGGCTAATGCCCTCAGTGCTCTAGGCAGTGACTTCATAGAGAGAATGAAAATATCACCTGTTTCTGCAAGAGCTGCAGAGGTGAAAGCTCCTCTGTGTATAGTGAATTTGGCCAAGCATATTCTAGTTCTGGGGGACTAGATGAGGCCTAAGAAGAGCAACAGGGTAGTAGCCAAGTGACATATTCAGAGGAAATCAAGGGCCTGCCAAATGGAAAGGAGCCCTAGCAAGGAGAGCTAAAGGACACACCCTGTTGAGGTCCCTTAATTTGCTCAGAGCTGGCCCTGCAGCCCAAATACAAAACAGCAACAAAAGCTACCTAATGGAGGAGGTGGTTGAAGTTTTCTATTCTTCAAGTGCACTCTAAACTGGCACACAGTACTTACTTTCTTCAGTTCTGGGGAGAATGGACATAGCCCTGGGTGGGCATTACAGCTGTATCTAATCATGGTAACACAAAAGTGCAACAAGGCTGGAGCCTCAGTTCTCTGTGACCCAGTGATACTTAGCTCATATCCTGCCCCAACTGACTGACTCTAATTCCCAAACACATCATGCCGCTGTGTTTCTTTGACTTTTAATGAGAGTTGAGGGCTAAGTTCATGCCTCTGCTCTACAAAACTACCCCACTCAATTCACTTCAAATACTGTCTCCATATCATTGCACATATTTCTACAGTTAGGAATATATCATTACATCGTGATTTTTTAAATGCCAGCCTATGTTCCTAGATTGTAAATTCAGTAATATCAGGGAGGATTTTCAATCTTTTTATTTTCAGTGCCAATGCAGATATTGACACTTTATAAGTACTCAATAAGTGTTTGGGGGTCAAAATGAATACAATAACCTGGCCTGCAGTTGAAATTGCTTAAAAGTCCCTAGTGTTGTCATATCAATGATCTCACAGACCCCTCACAGTTAACCTGTGAATTCATTATCAATATTCTCATTTTAAGGATGGGAAAGTGTGCTCAGAGGAAATAAGTGACTCGCCCAAGGTCACAGAGCTTCTAGCAGCAGAAGCAGGACTTCCACCCAGAACTTCTGATGCCAGGATTAACCAGTGCTTTTCCGTCTCCCTGCAGAAAGCAGCACTCATGCCCAGTGTGGTGACGGATGCAGGAGCAAAGCTCTGGGCCTGTAAATGAGAGGATCGGGATCGGCGATTTGCTTTCCTTTACAGATGGAACACCTAGAAGAGTGACCAGCTAGTCTGTACCATGCTGAATTACTGAATTAATGAATGAGTGGCTGCTGGATTCTAAGGCATAGTCAGCGATTCTCATTCAACAATGTGGCTTAGCACTGGCCTCAGGTGGGGGCTTCAGACATCTAGATCAGGCCTGCGTGATGCTGAGACTGACTCTGAGAAACTACATGTGAGGTAAATGAGTTCTTATTCTAATTGAGACTTCTGCCCCCACAAAACAGGCAGTGCAGTAGTTCACCTTACAGTCACCACTTTCACCTTGAGTTTCCTCAAGAAACTGCAGAAAAAACAGAAATGTCCCCCCACCTCCCCGCACCATGCTCACCCTGAAGCAGTTCCCTGAGGATTCTGGGCAGCTTTTCCAGAGTAGGAGTGTTACAAGATCTCAAGAAGAGAAACTTTGAAGACAGATGGATGTAGTGTGGAATCCTGGTTCCTCTCTCATTGCCTGGGTGGCTCTGGGCAAGATTTCTCTCTCATGTGCCCCTGAGGCCTCATCTGTGAAACGGGGTTGATTGCTAGTGTCTCCCTCATAGGGTTTCTGTGAGAATGAAGTGGGATGAAATAGAGTGGTAACTTAACCAATGTTTCTTAACTTGGAGTCCTAAGATTTCTGATGATCCTCAAACTTTCCCCAAATTAAAAAAGTCTATGAGAATGTAACCTCATGTTTCCATTTTGATGGTAATCTAAATACAAAAGACCAATGCAAAGATAGACATGCCTTCTGTGTGAACTGAGACTCCAAAGGCTGCCTATGTGCATGTGTTTCGATCAGGTGTGCGCCAAGCCAAGGGCAATGAATTACCACATATCATGAAGGACTTTTGTAGCAATTTGAGCAGAGAAACATGAGAAATTAAGCTATCACATGGCACATGACAGTGCTGAAAAGCCATGTCTTCAAGTACCAGTGCCTCTGCCAAGTACCATCTGTATATTTCCAGATAATAGGCAGTAAACGTTTTTTGTTAAATGATACAATTCTGTTTTTCAGTATGGGGAATGTACAATCTAAACTGACCAACCCTTATAGTTTAAAATGACTTTATTATTAAAATAGCAAAATAGTGCCAGTCGTGGTGGCACACGCTTGTAATCCCAGTACTTAGGAGGCTGAGACAGGAGGATCGCAGGTTCACGGCCAGCCTCAGCTACTTAGTGAGGACCTCCGCAACTTAGTGAGACCCTGTTTCAAAAATAAAGAATAAAAAATAGGGCTGGGGGTGTAGCTCAGAGGTAGAATGCCCCTGGGTTCAATCCCCAGTACAGCCAAAAAAAAATAGCAAAATAATTATAATGGAAATGACTACAATTTAAATGATGATTGGCAATGACTAAAATAGTCACAAGAAAGACCTAATTATGCCCAACATATCTTTTTATGAATATATTCAGTATTGGCAATTTAAATTTGATCAAAATCTACTCTTTCAACTGTAATTAATTTGAATTTTGTTGGCAGAAGTTTGTTTATATTTCATTTGTAAATTTGTTTTGGTTTCTGTAATTGTGTAATGTGTATCTGGCTTTGTAATTTTACATATTTAAGGAATTTTAGGATAAAAAGTGATATATAAGTCGGGCATGGTGGTGTGTGCCTGTAATCCCAGTACTTGTAAGGCTGAGACAGGAGGATCACAGATTCTATATCTCATTACTCAGAAGTCAGCAAATAGAGAAAGAGGTGGCAGTTACTGCTTAAGTCAAATATGGACTGTCACCCATAGAGGAATCATTACAAACTGCCTTAATAATTCTGAACTACAAAGTCCACACATCTGAGTAGATTAACCCAGTGGCTTGTTGCAGTAGACCAGCTGCAAAATGACTTCAAGTGACCAATAACAGCCCCTGTTTTCTCCAAGCTAAACAATGACAAAGCCATCTCAAGGTTCCAGGGAGGGCGGGAAGAGGGTGACTTTTTAAATGTGTAGCATTTATTGCTAGGTTGGCATCCTTATTGCCAGCATCAATGAGCAGCATCTCCTCCTTTCATATAAATTCATTCCTTTGGTAATCATGTGATTCCAGAGGAGTAGGCAGAAGTGACAGTAATAGTGCAATAGGGGTCCCCACATCTGTAACCTGTGTGCCAAGTCAAAATCTATATGGTTCCTGTAAAACTAGGCTTCCAAGCCGTGGTGTCAAACACAAGAGGTGGTCAGCTTGTGGTTATTAGGTTGGTTGGACTAGGGTAAGGGAACTAGGCAGCTTGCAGGGCACACTGCCTGGGACTGGCCCCAAAGTGTCCTGTAGGTGGCGCAATATCATGCATGCTTCCTCACCCCCGGTCCTGAATGCAAATGGATCGCCTCTAATAAAGGAAATGTTATGGATCAGAGGAGGGTCTCTGCAAACAGGAATATACAGAATTTCCACGGATGCTTGGTGGGAGGGCTTGGTCCAGTTACATGACAATGACTCACTACAGTAAATTTTGATGGGCCAAGAGAGATTAAAGTGCCTTATCATACAGATAGTAAGCCATAATTCTAACTCAAGTAACCTCATTCCAGAATTCCCAACTAAGCCACCTTGATGTAAGGAAAGATGGGGAAGAGTCACTGGGTCCTGATAAGAGAAAGCACCAGAGGAAGAAACAGTGAACTCCTGCAAGGGTAAGCAAGGCGTCAGCCTGGTCAGTCGCTCCAGATGCTGAATGACACCTCATGCCTTTAGACGCATCCTAGCTCTGGGATACCTTGCTGTGCCTCAGTGGTTTGTCACATATATCCTGGCTGTCCAACTCTTTCTGGGTTCCTATGAAGCCTAAGCTCTCATTTCCACAGGTATCCATGTAACAAGTCCTCTCCTTTGTTTTAGCTAGACCCTGGGCTTTCTCTTTCTTGCCTCTCAAAAGCCTAACACTGAGGCAGACTCCAAATGATTATATAGCTGTGGTTCTTAAACTTTGCTGTACATCAGAATCACCTGGAGGTTTTACTCAAACAGACTGTTGGGCACTGCCCCCAGAGTTACTGATTCACCAGGTTTTCCATGGGGCCCAAGAATTTGTATGTGATGCTAATGCTATAGATCCAGGTACCACATTTTAAGAACTGATAATCTGGAGTTTCACTGCCCCACATGTGGACAGCAGCAGATACAGCAGCTCCAACATCTTGGAGCTTGTTAGGAATGCAGTCTGTTATGGTTTGGATTTAAAATGTTTCCCAGACCTCATGTGATAGACAAGGCAGGACTTGGTTGCTGGGGAAGGGTCACTAGGGGCAGAGCCAGTGATAGTATTTTCCTGGGCAGGTAGCTGCTACAGCTTGCAGCTCCTCTCTTTCCTGCCTCGGTGAGCTGATATAAGCTCTCATCCCATCTCTCTGCTCCCCCATGCTGCCCTGCAGCCTCGGCTCCTGGTTGGAAGCCAGTCTCATATGGACGGAAATCTCCAGAACTGTGAGCAAAGAAACTTCCTCTACATTCCCCATGTCAGGTGTTCGAGTCACAGTGGTGAGAATGCTGACTAAAGCAGGGTCTCAGAGCCCACACAGGCTTACTGCATCGGAATCTGCATTTAAATAAGACCCCAGGTACTTCATGAGTGTATTGCAGTTAGAGAAGCAGTGCTACAAACACCAAGAAGTTTCTAAAAACACTGATGCCTGGGCCACAGCCAAAGATGCTGACTTTGGTGTCTGCTCCCTTCCTTCAAGATACTAATTAAGCTGGGCGTGGTGGCACACGCTTGTAATCCCAGTACTTTGGGAGGCAGAGACCGGAGGATCCGGGTTCGCGGCCAGCCTCAGCTCTCTCTCTCTCTCTACTTAGTGAGGCCCTCTGCAACTTCGTGAGACCCGGTTTCAAAATAAAGTATAAAAAAATAGGGCCGGGGGCGTAGCGCAGAGGTAGAACGCCCCTGCGTTCAATCCCCGGTACCGCAAAAAAAAAAAAAAAGATACTAATTAAGCAGGTTGGGAATGTGGCCTGAGTGTGGAGATTTCTCAGATAGCTCTAAGCAATTCTAATGTGCAGCCAAAGTTGTGAAGCGCTGACCTTTAGCTGATCCACTGACATTTTCTCTTGCTCCACACCAATTTACAAGTATGTACTTCCAGAAGGAAAAAGAGTAGTCACTATAATATTTATTAGACCAATAGAAGGGGAGAAAGAGTAAAAATAACATGACATCTCATATGTCCATTTTGGTCAAGACAGGCTTCAGCTATAACAGATTGAAGAATGAAAGGAGATCGGCAAAGTAAAATCATTTCTAAACCCAACAAATATTACTTCAGCACCAATCTGCTGACACAGCAGAGGAGTCAGACAGAAAACAAATATTTGTTCTCCATATGAAGTGCTTCACCACTGCCTCTCCTAAAGCACGTTTCCCTCTGCCTTGTTTTGTTTTTAGACACATGACTTTAGATAAGTTATTCTAATTCTCTGCACCTCAAATTTCTCCACTGAAAATCAAGAATCATCTCTAGCTTGTCATGTATGAAGACTGAATTGGATTCCATATAAAGTACCCAGCCCATCCAGTGAGAACACAGTAAATGGTCCACTTAGGAGAACTCCTCAATTAGGGATTTTAATGATTAGGTAGCTAATGATCTGTAATGGCCTCCTTAGCACCTGCTAATCTCTGGGAAGCCATAGATTCTTCAGCCAGTAAGGTTGGAGGAAGGACTGCATCCAGACCAAAGAGGCTGTACTGCAAGAGCCAAAATCTTCAAGTGCTGAAATCGTTCATCAGCAGGGCTTCCTGCAGGTTCAATGGGCTCAACTGGCAGCAGGAAGCTCTGTAAATCTTACTGTGGTCAGAGAGCTCAGGATGGGAACCCACTCAGAAAGGGTAGGACCCAGCATTTCAAGGCTTATTCCATTCCCAGGAGAGGGGAGTGGGTTGTGAAGAGGCAAGTGTTTCCACAAAATCCCTTGACAAATCATTTGACACATGAAATATAGAGGTGAAGGGACTGAGATGAAAAGTAAAACATTCCTTCAAGTTTGTTTCTACCATGCTTCTCCCTTATCCTCCTTATTTAAAAAGCTACCTCTTCTAATAGAAGTTTTGTAATGCTTTGAACATACTCAGAGGTATTTTCCAGCTTGGAGTCCATATCCTTTGTATACTGATGAGATACTGCAGGAACAAAATTAGCTGTCTTCAACTAGTTAATTAAGAGATACTGCAGTACATTGGCCTCAGGCATTATGCAAGTCTAGCTGATAAGATGGAAACTGGCAAATAAGAGGATTGACACAACACAAGAGGATAATGTGTCACTCAGGAATTTGTTTTTCCAGTGGGTAGATGAGTTCAGCAGAGTCCTATGGGTGGGCCCTTCATGGGGCCAAATTATTGTCTGGAGAAATGTATTTCCAACTGTTGGAAAATACAGCAGGAAAGAGCTCTTCCTAGATTCCATCCTGTTTTCCCCTTTTCTGTCATCCCAGGACTCAAGTTACTGAAGTCAAGGAGGAAGTTGAGATTGAGTGAGCACCTTGGGCATGCCACCTGGTGGGGTCCACGCTAGCAGAAAGCTCGTGTGGGTTTTTCAAGGAGCCCTTTCCTTCAGCTAGACACAGCTCTTGCCCTTGCTCCAGCATCCAGCTTAAGGAGTGGGACCTGGATTGAATCCCAGCTACACTTATCCTTTGGGAATGCATGGGCAACCTGCACAACAATGGTAGCAGAATCCTCATCCTTCACCCTGCCCTCCTGCCCAGACCATAGGAAGACCTAAGAGAGTAAGTCCTTTAGGAAAAAGAACCAGATGGGCTCTCCTTTCCTTTGAAAGGAAGGAACATTCCCAAGTGTAAGGTCTTGTCTGCTATTTGCCCGATCACAAGGCAAGTTCAATGGTGCCTTGAGTGTTAGCAAAGGTCTCCTCAAACCCAGGAATTCCCCAACAAGAGACACTTGCTTCCCTACGAGCTAAAAGTCACCTACTGGTGAGTGCAGTGGGAAATAGGGCAATGGTACCAGAATCTGGGAGGGCTTGCCCTCGCACATCCGGAGACTATGATGTGCGACCTCCATGGGAGTATGTACTCTCTCTCCGTCACCATATCTTTGCAAGTTTCTGTGTAATGACATGATGGCGAAAGATTATAAATATGTAAAGAGGACCAAAGTGGGAGGAAGAAAGGTGGAAATCACAGATTGCCTTTTAATCAAAGTGTTGGACCTTTGGAATGGTGTTCCTCTCGGTTCTGAGGAGTTCCTGCTCCTCCGGGTCACGCTCATTGTGTGTAGAAATGCCTGCTGTGTAAGGATCACTTGAGGCAAATGTCAAAAACACATCACAGGCCTATTGGATTAGAATGCCTAAGGAGCAGAGCTGGAAATTTGTATTTTGTGTGTGTGAGTGAGTGAGGTACTGGGGATTGACCCAGGGGCACTCTACCTCTGAGCTACATCTCCAACGCTTTTAATTTTTATTTTGAAACAGGCTCTCACAAAGTTGCCAAGGCAAAACTTACATTTTTTAACAAGGTCCCCAAGTGACTTTTATGTATTCCAAAGTTTGTGAATGACTACTTTACCAAGATAAGTAGCATATATAGTGGGTATTTACTCATCTAGTTTATCTGCGGCTTCCTTTACATTTAGAGAGCACCAAGTGAGTCTCCAGTGTCATTTACACAGATATTATTAGGGTAAACTTAGCATCATATAGTTGCTTTTATGGGGTGTCAGTTACATTCCAGACAAAATATTGTCCCTCAATCTCTTATAGTTATTTTTCATCATCATCATCATCCTTTCTTCTCTTCTCTTCTTCAGTCTCCTTCATATCTCCTATTAAACCCTCTTTCTTCAAAGATAGAGTTCTACATGACAATAGAAAAAAAACAGAATATCTGTGCTCTAATATTCCTCCAGATTCTCATTTTAACCCTTACTTTTCCATCAAAGATAAATTAAAAGAAATCAGCTTATGTACAACTGGAAGAAAATCAACCTTGACATTATTACCTGAGTTTCATTTTATACATATACTACATGCCAGTGAAATCTAGTTTAATTAGATCTTCCTCAGAGGCATTGCCTCTTATTCATCTATGAAATTTTTTGCAAGAGTTTTACATGCATTTTAGCACCTATTTTAAAGAATCTTACAGTGGCATGAACTCAGTAAGCATTAAAATGTAAATTGATGGGAAGGGAAATGTATAAAAAAAATGCTCCAGGGAAAAACAAGAGGTCAATCTGAAGTTCAGAGTCAAAGCAATTGCTGAGGAATAGATACCAATGCCTCTAGGAGCACTGGCTGGAGTCTGCTGGTGGACGGCAGAAACTGGATTCTTGTTCTGCCAGCTGCGGTTCTGCCTGGAGCGATTTTCTGAGTCTCCTAAGTGGAGCAGATTTCAGCATGTGTCTGTATTTTTGTGGTAGACGCTGGTGCAGAATCACCCCTGACCTCAAGTCACCTTTCTCTGCCTTCAGGCCAGAAAGATAGTTTCCTATTATTGACTGTTCTTCACTTTTACTTTGAGTTTATTTTAAATCATAACAGTAATAAATGTTTAATCTCCCCTTCTCAAATTCAAACCATGCAGAAATGTGTGAAAAGCTTGAGTCACTGCATCCATCCCTTCCCCATTCTACTTCCTGCCCCCAGAATAACCACTCACTGGTGTGCATCCTTCCAGACCTTTCTCTGGCTACATATGAACACACGCTATATCATGTTGTTGTTGTTGTTGCCCCTGTTAACCTGCTTTTCACACTCACTATATTCTGGATACATTTCTATGGAAGTACGTGTAGTTCAACCACAGTTTTAATTGGCCTCATAGTACTCCTCAAGGAGAAACATCCTATAATTTAATGCTCTTAAGCACAAATATTTACTTGGTTTCAGGGC
This sequence comes from Glis glis, assembly GCA_004027185.1. Taxonomy (NCBI): domain Eukaryota; kingdom Metazoa; phylum Chordata; class Mammalia; order Rodentia; family Gliridae; genus Glis; species Glis glis. Next base: position 5,432 of record PVJS01019273.1, on the reverse strand, counting down.
TTTAAAAAACAGTATTGGATTAAATATCATTGTACACATATCCTTGCACACTTGCATGGTTATTTCTTTAAGAAAGATGCCAATGGTAAAATTTCTGAGTAAATTCAAATATACGTTAATAGGAGTTGTCAACTTACATACCTACCAAGAGCAAATTAGAGTTCCATTTTCTCTAAACTTTTGAAGACTCTGGATATGGAAAAAAGATCTTTGTAATTTTTCTCTGATGACACAAAAATAATTAATTTGCATTGTTTTTACCTGATGAGTTATAAGATTTGACTTCTTTTTTCTCTCTCTCTCTTTCTCTCTCTCTCTCTCTCTCTCTCTCTCTCTTTCACTTTGTACTGGAGATTGATCCCAGGGGAATTCTACCTCTGAGATACACCCCCAGTCATTTTTATTTTTTATTTGACACAGGGTCTCATTAAGTTGCTGAGGGTCTCACTGAGTGGCCAAGGCTGGCCTCAAACCTTTGATTCTCCTGTCTCAGCCTCCCAAGTACTGGGATTGGAGGCATGTGGTACCGCACCCAGCTGGACAGCTCATATTTTATTATATTGTTCCCTTTAAAGGAAACTGGGTTCTTGTGGGTCCTTAGGAAGGATCTATGGACAATGATAAACAGTATAAGATCACCTTCAGTTAACCTGGAAGAAAGCAGGCTGAGATTCTGGGGAGAGGGGGCAGAACCATCCTTTTGACTCCTTAGGAGGCTTCGTTTCTACCTATCTATCCATAAACTTCCTCTTCCCTCTCTATCAACTAACAAGAGATTCCTGGGAAGTAAATCAATAGTTCTTATCCTGCAAGTCATTAAGTTTGGGGAATATATTATGCTTCTCTAACCCTCACCTTCTGGAAAGACCACTGGGTAGTAGTCCCTGAGAATACCCAAAATAGCATAAAACAAAGAATATGGATTTTAGATTCATTCTATCTTAAATCCTGCACCTATAAAATTCATGATGTTAATCCAGTCACTAAATGTTTCTGTTAAGGGTTCTCTTGGGTTGCTCCAAGAATTAAACAGAGTATATGGAATATTAGATACTCAATAACTGTGAGAGTTCCTCCCCCTTTCTTCATTCCTTCTATCTAGGCCCCTCTAATGCCTGGAATTGCTCCTTCTACCCACAGGACACCAATGCCAGCTAGCACAATCCTGTCCTGTGCTTGATTTATGGACTAGAACTTGCTTTTTGGTGTCTGTCCAGTCAGCTGTTTTTTTATGAAGGTTGAGTTTGTCTTTGCTCTCTCTCCACTGTATATTTAGAAAGATTTTCTTGAAGAACACGCTTCTTCCTGGTTGTCCTATCATCTTTTCCCTGTAATTTAAAAACCTCATCCTCTTCCTCTAGATTTCAAAGGCTGCCTGACACTGGGCCAGAAACGCCCCTCCCAGGCTTGGATTTGTGACTTGGTTAGGCGCCATTCCCACTCACCATGGTTCAGTCTCCATGTATGTTTCCATGTTCCCCACCTCCCAGTCTGGCCCTCCTGTGCTGGCTCTGCCATAGTTTTCCTTTGCTAGAACAATGAGATTCCATAATGCAGTTGTTACAGCTTGGGTTTTAAATGTTATCCATGTGTCAGACAAGGCAGCCATGTTAAGAGACTGGACATGGCTGGAGGTGGGTCCTTGAGGGAGTGGCCGGAGTCAGTGTTCCCAGGCCAGGCCACTGCAGCTTCAACTCTCCCCCACTGCCATGAGCTGACACAAGTTTTCTCACCTTCTCTGTGCTTCCCACCATGATGCCCTAAGGACCTGCAGCCATGGCTCCTACTTGGAAGCCAGCCTAACATCAACTAAAATTTCCAGAATTGTGAACAAATAAATCCTCTTCCTCTAAGTTTTGTGTGTCAGGTATTTGTATCACAGCAGCGAGAATGCTGACTAAAACAGCAGTTTAACAGGCTCCAGGAACTCATGCCAATCGCTCATCTACGTTCTAGTAACTGATGCTGAAGAGAAGGGATAGTTGTCCACAGAGAAAGGAATGTCCTTTAATCTTCTCTGTCTCTCTTTGTTGCCTATTAATCACTCATGATACAAGAAGCTCCCCTTTTCCCCAAGCTGGAACAATTTGTCAGTCTATAGGGATAAATAAAACAGAGCCAACTGGATAAATGAGCACACAATATTCTATTCTGGGAGCAAGGGGCAGAAGTGGAAAGTAAAAAGTGCCACTGGCACTCCACAGGTTTGAGGTCAAGTTTAAACCTTGCAGAAACTAAGCAAAGCTTTCACCTTTTGGTGTTTTCAGCTGACCCTGCTATTTCTTCAGTTATAGCTAAGTGCTTTCTGAAACATATGCATATATGACTGCCTGAATGGCAGAGGCATAATGTTAAAACATTCTTCTTTCATTGCCAAATCTTGCTTAATATCATCACAACTTGCTTTATAGTTTTATTACTAAGACCATTAGCGTCTTTAATTATTAAATAATCACACTACAAGAAATGAAATTTTTGTATATTTTACACAGTGGCTATCTGTATTAGTTAAGAAATTAGTTCAGTGGCTTAGCCCCCTAGAGACCAAATCACAATGACTTAAAACCACATAAAAGGTTCATTCTCTTCTTACAATTCCACTGAATAGCTTCAGCAGATAAAAGCTTTATTCCACAAGGTCATTCAGGGATCAAGTCTCCTTCTATCTTGTCCTGACATCCCTTTGAGTGTTATTCTTACTCTCATGGCCAATACCGGCTCACCCCACTGGCACATTCATATATCAGCCCACAGAAAAGGGGAAAGAGGACATGGAAGCAAGTAGCATTCTTTTCAACATAGTCTGTAAGTTGCCGACATCATTTCTGCTCACATGCCATTGGCCAGATCTTGGTTGTATGACCACACTTTGTTGAGAGAAACTGGAACATGTAATTCTAATTGAACAATTTCACGTCCACTCAGACCTCTGGTGGTTCTTATACCAAAATAATGCCACATACACAACTTTTATCTTACTTTGCATTTAACATTTTAATAATATTTTCCCCATGTCATTAATAAATATTCATGAATATTGTCTTTAATGACTATGCAATAGCTCCACATATGAGGGTATTTCCCTACTGCCAAACACATAGGTTGTTTTTTTCCAGTTGGGGATTTTATAAATAGTCCTGCAGTTAAGATCTGCTCTATTAATCTTTATTTGCTCTTCTGGTTATTTCCATGGGATTTATTCCTACAAGTTAGATTATTTTAGTGAGAAGTTGTACCAATTAACCTTCCCCTCAGCAGCAAGTGACAGGGTCAACTTTACAGCCACCATTATTAGCAATAATTTGGTCTTTTTTATCTTAAAGTTTGATCAGTTTAAAATGGTACCTAATTGTAATTTTAAACTTCTTTCTTTTAGTTATTAGTGTATTTATTCCATTAATTGTGAAAATATTTATTATTACATTACTTATTACTTATATTATTTCTCTTAAGAATTTTTCTTTGCCCATATATAACTTTAGTTTTTTCAAATCTGTAAAACAGAATAGTAACAGTACCTTCATAACAGGATAATATTGCACATCAAACAAGAAAGTGAATAACGACTTTATTTCTTCTGCACCATTTGTTCTGATTTCATCTGTGCACACTCACTAGCCCAAGCTTCCAGACTCTTCTTTTCACTGCCCCCATATGTCACACTTACAATCTCAATTCAAAATGCCATCAACAGTTTACTCTTCAACATTCTCCTGCACTGTATCACACACTTGGCACAGTTTCTCCTAAGACGTATAATAGTCTCTAGTCAAGAAAAAAGGAGATGAAAGAAAAGAAGAGGAGAACACTGATCTGGCCGCCTATAAAATACTGTCCTCATACAGAAAGGAATTCAGTTGCCTGACGTTCTGGTTGGAGTCCCTGAGCTAGCAACAGGCTGTGTTGGTAACAGAGAGCTTTCCATATCTTCTGCCAGATGATGTGTGCTTTTCCAAACCAGAGGGTGGAGCAGATGGAGTCCGTGACTGTGGTTCTCAGTACAGCACCACTGATGTGGCAGTTTTAGAAATCTTCCGCAACACCAGCGTATAATCTTCCTGTGTCCTGTTTATCAGAGCTGCTGCAATTAAAAAAAAAAAAACCTTCTACATTTTAAGAGAAATTTTCATGGACAGTTGAGAAAGGACAGATGTGGTATTTCTAGCTAGACTGAAAACCTAGCTAATGTCTAATTTTAAATTCATTGTCTTTTGCATTCAGTAAGAAGTATTGTACACTTTTCTTAGATATTTTGTCCTGTTCTATTTTTCTTTCAGAATTTTATAAATGGCTTTGAGTGTATTTTAATATGTTGAAATTAATTTTACTTTACATACATTAACTATTATGATCTATGATATAAGAGCAACCATTTTGGAGACTTAATAATTAAGTAATTAAGTTTCAAAATTTCTTTGACAAATTAAAAAAGCAGGTAGAAAATATGAATTGTTTTCAGAAGGTGGGCTGAGTATACCCTAGTGAAAATATGGATCATCTTTCTGAAGCCCCCATGGAACTTGATGTACCCCTAGTTCTCTCAATTCCTAAGCCTCTCTCAACATCTGTTTCTCTTTTTGCATCTACTTAGCTCCTTCATGAATTGAATGGAAGTCCGCTTTAGTAAACCTACTTCAAGACCTATGTCCTGGCCACCTTCAACCTCAAATCTTTTTATCTTGAAACAAGAGAAAATATCCTCTTTCTCATCTTTCCACTTAAAAGACTCTAGGAACTCATGAAAAGGCTGCATGTTACTTTAGAGTCCCACCAGTTGCACTTCTGGTCGGGAGATTTGCTGGTAAGGGAATAACTGTTGGCCTGCTAATCAAAGCTTTCCATGTGCCCCACCATATTACCATGTCCAGCATCACTCAGTGAAGATCTCTACTGGGGCCAATATCCAGCATGCCCAAAATTGAGAACAACTTAGTTGTTTCTTCAATCTGTCCCAGATCTGGCCTGGGATTGATCTCTAGGGAACAAGAATATAACAGCCTGAGAATAATTAAGTGGGGAAGGATATTTACTGTGACAAACAAGGCATTTACATGGGAAGGTAACCAAGACATTCCCAGTCAGGGATATGACAAATTGTTCTCCTTCAAGTTCTCAAGTCCTACTTTTTTTTTTTTTTTTTGCGGTACCGGGTATTGAACCCAGGGGCATTTTACCTCTGCACTACACCCCCGGCCCTATTTTTTTATACTTTGAAACTGGGTCTCATGAAGTTGCGGAGGGCCTCACTAGGTAGAGAGAGAGAGAGAGAGACAGAGAGAGAGAGAGAGAGAGAGAGAGAGAGAGCGCTGAGACTGGCCACGAACCCGGATCCTCTGGTCTCTGCCTCCCAAAGTACTGGGATTACAAGCGTGCGCCACCACGCCCGGCCTCAAGTCCTACTTTTGTTTGAGTGATTATAGCTAATTCCACTT
>PVJS01019272.1:23065-33986 GCA_004027185.1 Glis glis | reverse complement strand
ATTATTATTATTATTATTATTATTATTATTATTATTATTGAGAAGCTTTCTACCTTGACCTCACAATCCCTGACATTCTTCACTGGAGAAATTCAGAAGGAACCTTCCAGTAAAAAGACAAGGCAACGCTAGATGAATCCATGTCTTTTTCTTTCTACCACAAGAAAAAAGACATGGAGCCAATGACTGCCCCGGAGGACGCGGCCTTGGCCGTCAGCAGCTCCGCCGGCGGCTGCAGCTCCCGGTTTGAATTTCCGTCTCCATCCACTTATTCCAAGCGGGGCTTGAGCCGAGCGCTCGGGCTGTGAAGGTCTCATCAGCAAGTGGGGATGGGCAGCATCCGTTTATCATGATGAACCCGTCTATCTTACCACATGGGAACAAAAGGGCTTTATCACACAGTTGATAGCCTTAAACCATGGACCTTAATGTATATATATTTGGTACTGGGGATTGAACCCAGGGGCATTCTACCTCTGAGCTACATCCCAACACTTTTCATTGTTTTTACTTTGACACAGGGTCTTGCTAAGTTGCTGAGCCTGGCCTCGAACCCGCGAGCCTCCTGTTATTATTATTTTTTTTTTGCGGTACCGGGGATTGAACCCAGGGACGTTCTATCTCCGTGCTATGCCCCCGGCCCTATTTTTTATACTTTATTTTGAAACTGGGTCTCACGAAGTTGCGGAGGGCCTCACTAGGTAGAGAGAGAGAAAGACAGGGAGAAAGAGAGAGAGAGAGCTGAGCCTGGCCTCGAACCCCCGAGCCTCCTGTTATTATTATTATTATTTTTTTGCGGTACCGGGGATTGAACCCAGGGGCGTTCTACCTCCGCGCTACGCCCCCGGCCCTATTTTTTATACTTTATTTTGAAACCGGGTCTCACGAAGTTGCGGAGGGCCTCACTAAGGAGAGAGAGAGAGAGAGAGAGAGCTGAGGCTGGCCGTGAACCCGGATCCTCCGGTCTCCACCTCCCAAAGTACTGGGATTACAAGCGTGCGCCACCACGCCCGGCTCCTGTTATTATTTTTAATGATGCACAAATTGTCCCATTTTAGGTCAGTGGGGAGCTGTCCAATTGCCTCTGGATCCAATTCATCTTTGCCTTCCACCTTGGTACTGAAGGTTGAAGCCAGAGGCATTCGACCTCCAAGCTACATCCCCAGCCCTATTCTAATTTTTGTTTTAAAACAGGGTTTTGCTAAGTTGCTGAGGCTGTCCTCAAACCTGCGATCCTCCTGTCTCGGCCTCCTGAGTACTGGGATTGCAGGCGTGCGTCACCACATCCGGGTGAACCCATTTATCTTTGACTCCTTTCTTATTTTCTGGCCTGCAATGACCTGGTTCACCCTGTACATTTTCTAGAAGCCTGGAATATCTTTTTGTCTTGTCCACCAAAATACTTTGCATTATTTTTTTAAAGAGTGCTGAATAAACATTTCTTGAATGAATTAATTAAATGGTACTGGATGAATGTCAAAAAAGTTGTGTTATTATCTGTCATGGTGTTATATGGGCTTCTTAAGAACCTGACCATGTAATTTTGTGTGTGTGTGTGTGTGTGTGTGTGTGTGTGTGTGTGTGTGTGTTAGTTACTGGGGATTGAACCCAGGGGCATTCTACCTCTGGGCTACACCCTCAATCCTATTTTACCTTTTTTTTTATTTTACAGTACTGGGGATGGAACCCAGGGGCATTCTACCTCTGAGCTACAGGCCCAGCCTGATTTTTTATTCTTTATTTTGAAACAGGGTCACATTAAGTTGTGGAGGGCCTCACAAGTTGCTGAGGCTGGTCTCGAACCTGCAATCCTCCTTCCTGTCTCAGCCTCCCAAGTACTGGGATGACAAGCATGCCCCACCATACCCGGCCTTTTTTTTTAATTTTCAAACAGGGTCTCACTAAGTTGCAGAGTACCTTGCTAAGTTACTGAGGCTGGCCTCAAACCTTCAATCCTCCTGTCTCAGCCTCCCAAGTACTGGGATTACAGGTGTGTGCCACCAGGCCCGGCTCTATGTGATCCTTTCAATTCAGTTTGATGATTTATTGAGGACCAGTTAGATTCCTTCCCCCCATGTACAAATATTTAGCTGCTATGAAGAATGTAAGCACTATTAACTCACATAACTGTTTAATGAAGAAAATGGGAAGAAAGAGAAAGGACCAAAATTGGCCTTACATCTTACACTTTGATGTCATCTCTAACTTTCTATAGACCTTTCTAGACCTCCTTCTTCATACTGGAATGAAAGGATTCTAATGACGTATGTAACACTGGGAGAAATCTTGCATATCCTTGGCTGTGGAAACTGTTTCCACATTTCTCTTATTTATTACTTCCATTATAATTGTCCTTTCTTTTTCAACATTCCTTCAAAAGTAGTCTACTTTATATAGGACATGGTGGCCCACGTCTGTCATCCCAGTACTTAGGAGGCTGAGACAGGAGGATCATAGGTTTGAGGCCAGCCTCTATAATTTAGCAACGCTTAGCAACTTCATGAGACCCCGTTTCAAGATAAAAAATAAAATGGGGTGTAGGTTGGAGGCAGAACACCCTGGGTTCAATTCCTAATAACAAACAAACAAAAGGAATCTATTTTAATCACGGAGCCCATCTTTCTTGGATTCTACCAATTCCAGAACATTCTCGCTTACCATTTAAGTCCTTAATTCACCTGCTGGCAAGCTGGGGAGAAACTTTTCACTCAAGATACCTTCTCGCATTTAAATTCCAAGTCGCTGAAGAAATCCTGCACATCTGTTCGATTCTCGGTGTCAACATCACTCAGACTACATTTAGCGTGATATCTGAGCTTATGAAAACTAGACTTTCAAATGAGCTGGCATCCGGCTTTGCCTACGAGGAGGTATTTATAAGCGCGCTCGGGAGGTAACACCCATGACTCCTAGACACCATGCAGGTCCGGTAAATGACAAAGTTCACTGGCAAATGACTTTGACCCCATGACCTGTTATGTTCAGAACAGCAAGATGAGAGAGGCTCTTATTTTATTATTTTTATTTTTATTTTCTGGCAGTACCGGGGATTGAACCCAGGGGCATTCTACCTCCAGGCTACACCCCCAGTTCTATTTTTTATTCTTTATTTTGAAACAGGGTGTCACTAAGTTGCGGAGGGCCTCACTAAGTAGCTGAGGCTGGCCGCGAACCTGGATCCTCCAGTCTCAGCCTCCCAGGTACTGGGATGACAAGCGTGCGCCACCATGCCCGGCTGAGAGAGGTTCTAATGTCCCACACCAGATAAAGCTATGCTCACCTCAATTTGGAAACTGTGAAGCAGGACGCCTCTGGAGGGACAGGTGGCCCCCAGTTCAACAAAGCCAGATGACTTAGACATTGAGCGCTCAAAGGACAACTGCAAAATTAAAGGAATGTTATTCCTAGATTAACTATTTCAGAAGGGAAATGACCACTTTTCCCCATTAAAAAGAGAAGACAGCCAGGCATGGTGGTGCAGGTCTGTAATCTCAGTACTTGGGAGGCTGAGACAGGAGGATCACAGGTTCAAGACCAGCCTCAGCTACTTAGTGAGACCCTCAGCACTTGGTGAGACACTGTTTCAAAACAAAAAATAAAAAGGGCCGGGCGTGGTGGCGCACGCTTGTAATCCCAGTACTTTGGGAGGCGGAGACCTGAGGATCAGGGTTCGCGGCCAGCCTCAGCTCTCTCTCTCTCTCCCTCCCTCCCTCTCTCTCTCTCTCTCTCTCTCTCTCTCTCTCTCTACCTAGTGAGGCCCTCCGCAACTTCGTGAGACCCGGTTTCAAAATAAAGTATAAAAAAATAGGGCCGGGGGTGTAGCGCGGAGGTAGAACGCCCCTGCGTTCAATCCCCGGTACAGAAAAAAACAAAAAATAAAAAGGGTTAGGGGTTGTAGCTCGGAGGTTGAATGGTTGAATGTCCCTGGGTTCAATCCCCAGCACTGTGCGCGCATATGCACGCGCACGCGCACACACACAAAGAGAGAGAGAGAGAGAAAGACAAAGAGAGAGAGAGAGAGAGAGAGAGCGAGCAAGAGAGAGCATGAAAGAGAGAGAGAAAGAAAGAGCATGAGAGCACGCAAGAGAGAGAGAGAGAGAAAGACAGAGAAAGAGAGAGAGAGAGAGAGAAACAAAAAGTTGTTGCTTGTGTCTAAAGAAACAAATTACTTCTCTATCTCTGGAACAAGTCATCAAATAAAGGCGAGGGACAGGAAGCAGAAAGTCACCTCTCTATACTCTTCCCTAATTCCTCATGAAAGATTTTTGCTTATTTTTCTGCAAATACTCTGTCAAATTTACAAGGTCACTCTTCCTTATACCTCTCCTAATTTTCCCTTGTAGTGCTTCTTTCCACTTCTTTCTGAATAAGTTTATTCCTTTGGTTTCTACAAAGAAATTTGAGTTCTGTCACTAGTAATATGTAGCACTTCTTTTTATTTTGATTTTTTTGTCTGTGTCGTAGTGGGGATTGAACTAAGGGAAATTTTACCTCCAAGCTATACTCTCAGCCCTATTTTTTATTTTTTTTTATTTGTTTGAAACAGGGTCTCCCTAGGTTTCTGAGAGTCTCACCAAGTTGCTGAGGCTGTCCTTGAACCTGCCATCCTTCTGTCTCAGCCTCCCAAGCATTGGGATTACAGGCATGCACCACCACGCCCACTCTGTGTAGGAAGCACTTTGAAAATCACTTTCCTGACTTAGTTTGAGATTTCTGTTTACTTATCTGTAAGGTGGGGACTAGCGATTTCTTCCTATTCAAATGTGCTGCAACTTTTTTTGTCTTTACTTTCTCTGGTGCACAATGATATGTCCCTCCAAGGAATTCTTGCAGCTTTTTCTACCATAGCAATATCCATTCAAGAAAATGAATTCAACTAATAATGTACAGAGAGTCTTATATAGGAGATTAATTTTTTATATACAAGTCCTATCCTTTTCCCTGCCAAAGTTACAGTGCCTGGGGGAAAAAATCTGAATTTTTTTCCTTTGTGGACTGCTCAAAGCATCTAATCCACATCTTTACACCTTCCAGGTACCTTGGAAGTACCTGCCCATTGGTTCACTGAAGGATTTATTCAAGTCTCCTCAGTTCTACTTGGGAGGCTGTGCAAGCAGCCATGATTCTAAGATCTGCTTTTAGCACAAATTCAAGTGGGTAAGAAGAAGCATTCATCCTCATGGGCAAAGTTGTTAGAGGAGAATCCTTCAAAAGAACATAACAGGGTGTCTCAGTTGACACTCTCACTGCTAAAATCTAAGACAAGTGACCACACATCTTAGAGGAAGTAAAATTGATTTGTTCATAGTTTCTTGGAGATTTAGGGTTCAGTCCATGTCAGGCCGGGTCTGTAGAGCTCAGGGCATGGCGGCAGGAAGCAGAGAGAGGGAGAGAGCAAGGGCTCTGCTCTCACATCATGGAGGACAGAAGCAAGAAAGAGAGCCAGCAAGCAAGGGGATTCAAAGACAAAAGCACAGTCCCCAAGGCCACACCAAAGGGACCCACCTTCTCCAGCCACACCCCACCTGCCTAGGTGACCACCCAGTGAATCCATTACAGTGGATTTATCCACCGATGAGACCACAACCTTATGACTTAATTACATCAACTCTGAATATTAATATTTAAGATCTTCAGGGGATATTCTGTATATAGCCATAAAACAGGGAGAAATAAGTTATAGGGGTCCAAGTGCCTATTGGCCTTTCATGGCAACAGAACCAGACTGCTGGAAAAAAGTCATAATACTAAGAAAAGATTGGACATGAGACTAGAAGCAAAGTTAAAAGGAACATTTACGACCCAGCTCGTGAATGCACAGGAGTTTGGAGATGAAAAAGAAAAAAAAAGGAATAAGCTGTACAATTTTATCAACAGAGAAAATATACTATTGAAAATGGGAAAACGACATGACACAATAATCATGTTTTATAAAAATAAGCAATATGCACCTTATCATAAAAGCAATTTTAAAGTACTTTGAAAAGCAACACCACCCTGTGACATACATTTATGCTAGTGAATAAATGTGTACAAGCATTTCTTTCAAAGACTTTTCAGTCGACAACTTCGTCGCACATGTAAACAGCAACACAGCCTTGTATCTCTTCCCACTCGGCTGCTAAGCAGACTTTAGATGAGTTAACTCAGACAGTGGAAAATCATTTGTTTGTATTTATTTATTTATTTATTTATTTATTTATTTATTTATTTTACAAAGACATTAGGGAATAAATTCTAACACATGCCAGGAATTCGAATATTAGATTTTTTTCTATGGGGTCCATCAGTCACAGATGTGCAAGAATGAAGAGAAAGAAAGATTTAGACCACCCTCAGCACAGCAGTGAGACCCTCCACAATCTAGCGAGATCCTGTTTCAGAACAAAAAAAATTATAAAGGGCTGGGCGTGCAGCTCAGAGGTAGAATTAATCCCCAGTACAAAAAAAGGAAGGTCTGTTTTTGTATTTCCATAGAGTGTAACTTTAGCACCTATAACCTAAAGGAAAATGTAGTGGAAAAATTCTCATAATCTTTAAATAGCAAATTGTGCATTTTGACAAACCCCAGGATGAGTCCTTGAATTGGCCCAGTGTTAGAATATCCTGCTAAGCCTACAATAGACCTACATTGGAAAAGTACAGGAATGTTGAGAATGATCTAGTGTCTTCTTCGTATTAAAAGTTATTCATGATAGGCAAATTGTGGAACCAACCTAGGTGTCCATCAACAGACAAATGGCCAACAAAAAGTCATCCATAGACATGGTAGAATCGGACTCAGCCATCAAGAAGAACATAATTCTGTCATTTGCAGGAAAATGGATGGAACTAGAGAATATGATGCTATGTGAGATCGGCCCGTCTCAGAAAGTCAAGGATCGTATGTTTCTTCTTTTATGTGGAAGCTAGAACAAAAATAGGAAGCGAAGGAGTCTTCAGTCAAATGAGGAGTGGAAACCGTAGAGGAGTGGAAGGGGATTGGGGGAGGGAGGTGAAAATCAAGGATTGAGGAAGGAAACAGTTCAAATAAGGTTACATCCATACACGGCTTTACTGCCAATCTCAGTAACATGTCTGGAGAGGGAGGGGGGGTATACAGAGGGAAATACACCAAGTGATACGCTCATGTATGTTCACATCACTTTAAATCTCACTCTGATGAATAAATACATTGCACCAATTACATATATATGTATATGTATACATACACGTATATATATACACACATATATACACAGAAATATATGCATATATACATATACACACATATATATTTATGTATATATATATCTAAATATATATATAATACATATATATATAAAGTTATCCCAAAGCCCATATATATATATATAATACATATATATATAAAGTTATCCTAAAGCCCAGGCATGGTGGCACATGCCTGTAATCCCAGAACTTGAGAGGCTGATAGAGGAGGATCACAGGTTTGAGGCCAGCCTCAGCAACTTAGTTGAGACCTTGTTTCAAAATAAAAAATATAAAGGGCTGGGGATGGAACTCAGTGGTAGAGTACCCCTGGGTTCAATCCTTAGTACCAGGAAAAAAAAAGTTATCTTAAAATTGAAGCCTGTAGCGGACTCAAAGTCCATACAAGTGGGTGTACATTAAGTTAGAAATAAGGCGTCATATTCAGCTATGACCACTATTAGGATTAACACAGGGCCGAATGAGCACTTGCCACAAAATCAAAGGATCCCTTGCAGGTTTTACCTGTTTCTGTCACTTACTTAACAAAATCACTCACTGTTTTCTGTATCTGAATAGTTCCTGCTCTAAAAGTAGACTATTAGAAGTAATTGCTATATTTAAGAGGCAAAGAACCAAGCTAGTGGTTATTACTTAACACGCCGTGATATTTTAGGAATGACAGGGTATTTCGCAATTTCACAAAAAGAGTGAAACTCAGTCAGGTTATCCGGATGTGGGGAAAATTGTCACAGTCAAGGGACACGTGGTGGGTCAATGCCTGTCTCCCTGTTTTCTACAGCTCCATTTCTCTTTGGGGTAGAATGTGCTCGGCAGAGTGATGGATTATGATTGGACTCGGTCATTTAGAGCGATCTTATTGCTCTTTGCTGGATATTTATGTACTTTGAGTCCTTAAAGGTACGGAGAGCCTCGGGAGCTGGTTTTGGCCAATGAGCCATAAAGAACATCTTACAAGGGAGGGAGGTCTCTGGGGGAAAATGTCCTTCTTTCTAAAATGGCAGGAATAAGGGAGAGCCCAATGGTGCATCCTCTTTCCCCATTTTTTTCTATATTCTATCCTGATATAACTCCTAGGGTAATGTGGCCATCCTGAGACCTTGCACCGAGATGCCTGAGAACTAAAGCCAAGCTATCCAGGAGGGCCGGGAGGAAAGAGAGAGCAAGCCTAGGTCATTGCTGATGCAATAGAATAATGTAGTAAGGCAGATGTAGCCTCACAGATTCTTAATGATACAGTCCTCTCTGCACATCACAGTCAGAAGAGCCCGCCCTAACAGTTAGCATGCGCCGGGGGGTGTGGTGGTGCAGGCCTGTAATCTCATTTTGTGGAAGGCTGAGACAGGAAAGTTACAGGTTCAAGGATAGCCTTAGCAATATGGTGAGACACTCAACAACTTAACAAGACATTATTGAATACAAAAATTTTTAAAAAGTGCTGGGGGTGTAGCTCAATGGTACTGTGCCTCTGGGTTCAATCTCAAGTACCAATAAATAACTGAATAAATAAATAAATAAATAAATAAATAAATAAAGTTAGCATGTCTTCAATGAAATATATCCCATCCCTTAAATGACAGCCCGGGACCTTGTTCTAAGAATATGCTTATCTTATATGCTTGGTATACTCTTTTCTTTTTCAACTTCTCTAGAAATTCATCACAGATCCAAACTGTACTCTGTCATGAAAAATACATACATACAACATACAACACGCATTTTCGTAGGGCTTGAAGAGCTCCTTGAAAGCCACCATCCCTCCCCATATGGAGGGCAGGGCGGAGGAGCTGAGAGCAGGAGGGGCTAAAACAATCCATCGATATAAGGAATAAAACCTGGGAAGGTTAATAAGATATAAGGGTCACAGTGACGAGGCAAGGACTATGGGGATCAAAACACAACCTCAGCCCCTTGTGTGGGCCACACTCTGAGGACAGCCAGTGTAAACAATTCCAAGCGTGGTCAAAGGGAAAGGATGGGGAGGGAGGCGGGGATGTGGTGCCAGGAGATGAGAGCCTACTCAGCCCATAAAATAAAGATTCAAATTAAGTGTTGAAACGGGGCAAAAGACACTGGGTCCCTAAGACCCAATTCTGACCAATCACAAAAGACCAGACGGGGGAACCCCAAGAAGGGATAAGAGCGCATCTAAGAACTTGAGCGGTTACTCCCTTTGGAGAGTTCCTCCCCTGTGAGGGAGCTAGTCTGTCTTTCCATTTTCTCTCTTTCCTTGGCTTACCAATACATTTTCATGGTTTTACATCCTTCAGTAGCCCTCGGACTTTATTCCTCGTAGTCCACTGGGCAAGAACCCAATAAGAGTAGAAATTTTGCATCAATATGGCTTCAATAATAGACTCGAATATTAGAACATTGGGTCTGAGTATTTTTTTAAATTTCTTTACTCTTAATTTTCCTATGTTGGTCAATCTCGTTTTATTAGAAAATTATATTGGCTGAAATTGTCCAAAAGTTTAGATTTCAAGTTCAGTCTACCTTACAGAACTCGTTGTGCTGTGGTTCCTTAAGAAAGAAAGGACTCTGAGCCGGGTGTGGTGGCGCACGCTTGTCATCCCCGTACTTGGGAAGTGGAGACCGGAGGATCCGGGTTCAGGGCCAGCCTCAGCTACTTAGTGAGGCCCTCCACAACTTACTGAGACCCAGTTTCAAAATAAAGGATAAAAAATAGGGCCGGGGATGTAGCTGGGAGGTAGAACGCCCCTGGGTCCCATCCCTGGTACCGCAAAAAAAAAAAAAAGAGAGAGAGAGAGAGAGAGAGAGAAGGGATTATGGAAGGAGCAGCAGGGTTGGAGGTCTTTAATTTATGTTAGCTACCCCTGAGTACTGGGAGCTATTCTCAAAAGGGTATCTACTGTGCAGAAAACAGAGACCACACCAAAGATTCAGAAAGGGGGCCAAGATACCATACTGGAAATTCACTCACTTTTAAAATCCTCTGAGACCTGTTCATTCTCCCACCTAGGAATAGTGAAGCAGGAGAGATGTCTATGGATCAGACCACAGAGCCCAGACAGAAGATCCTGAAAGTTGACCCGAACTAGAAAGGGAGACTGATTGGGTCTGAGGCTGACTTTGTCCATCTGCGGGAACGGTCAAGGTCACCTGGACTTCAGCTTCCATTTCTATAAAATATGGATAGCAATACCCACTTTGTCAAAGTCTTTTGCAAAATATAGTGGGGCCACGCGCGGTTGAAAAGCAAATGAGATGTAGAATTTGCGTGAAGGGGCGTGACCTCTCTACACAGGAAGGGATGGGGACCCGCGTGGTGAAGTTCAGGTGTCTCCAGATTGGAACCCATTGGAACCGTGTCACTAGTTTGGAATGATTCTGCTCTGCTGTCATCTCATCCTATATCTAAGAGGCCCATTTGTTTATTAAGTAAATTGACAATAACAGCAGTTATAAATCATGGCATAACTACCATTTACCAAGGTATTCTACTTGGACCTTAAAATACAGTCTTTTTAAGCCGGGCGTGGTGGCGCACGCTTGTCATCCCTGTACTTGGGAGGCTGAGACAGGAGGATCCGGGTTCGTGGCCAGCCTCAGCTACTTAGTGAGGCTCTCAGCAACTTAGTGAGACCCTGTTTCAAAATAAAGAATGAAATAATAGGGCTGGGGGTGTAGCTCGAAGGTAGAATACCCCTGGGTTCAATCCCCAGTACCG